>CM050520.1:32447330-32512330 GCA_027563665.1 Antrozous pallidus
TATACTGAAATGCTGCTTATGTTTAAAAAATTAATTCTGAGGAAATGGGTATACTCTCTAAATTCTTGAACTGTGTTGGTTGAAAATAGAGGAAATAGGTTAATTGCAGGAATGTCTGGTACCCAGAGCCCAGGACTCTGTTATCCTTAGGAATATAATATTCAGCAGCAGATGCTGTATGCTTTGGTCTCTTCTATATAAAGAGTAATTCCCTCTCATTACCTACACCTTTTGGGAAATAGTAGCCTATATATTTTACCCTGTGGGCATGGTCCTAGTCACTGGTTCAGTCAGTGTTAGGTCATGGGTTTCCACTAGTTCATGAACCTTTTATTTGTTGTGAATTGTAAAAATTCAGAATCTCTTTCTTTAATACTTTTTATGTTTTGAGTGAAATAATTTTTCTGTAAAGTTTTGTTTTTAAAAGAAGTTAGCATTCATTTACTACCTACTAAATACCAAGTACTTACACATGTTAATTTAACCTTCACGCAACTCTTCAAGGAATATGTGTTGTCTATTATTTTCTAGATAGGGATATGGAGGCTCAGAGAGTTAAATAACTCCTCAGGTTAACAGATCTAATAAATGAGAAGCCTGGGTTTAAATCCTTCCTCCAAACCTGTTCACTACACCACAGTTTTCCTTCTGACAGTAGATTCTGTGAAGATTAGTAGCTGTTTTCCATTTCGAGGCACCATGGATGCCAATAAATAATTTACTTTTAAAGTAATGTAATAAAAAGTCAATAGCATAGGCATGATAATTATAAACATTTTTCAATTTTGGGAACTTGTGAGGTGGTGCTTACATCAGAGGAAAAAAACAGAACTGGAGAAATGATGCAGGATTCTTTCCCACAAAATGCTTGAGAAAGCTAGGAGCTTGGTGGCTTGGTAGGTATGTATGTAAGGTATTGGGTAAAGAATAGCCATACTTGCCTTTTATAATGATAACTCAGCTAACTCTGCAGTAATTAGTAGAAATAATTGATTTCTCATGGTCTTGGAGAACTGTTTATGATAATATACTACTAGCAAATGCAAGTGAGAAGGCAAATAACTCTGAGGAAGGAAGGAGTGGTGGAAGTAGTGAGAGAGAAATACAAGATAGCAGCACCTTAGTTTGTGTGTGTGTGTGTGTGTGTGTGTGTGTGTGTGTGTGTGTGTGTGTGTGTGTATGAAAGTGGACTGCTTGGTGTATACCAAAAAATGTAAAATGTTGTGTTGGCGGTGAAACCTTTCTTCATCTTTCACAGATAATTTATAAAAATGCATGCCCTTTTGTATGGGCCTTTTCTGTTACTTTCCCCCAGAAGTTAGGGTGTATGTAATGTTTTATATGGTAGTCAGCTTTTAAGAGAATATCTAAGTTACTCTGTATTTCCTGAAATGAACTCTAGACAGGTGGTGTGTTAAATATATACTGCTCAGGTACCTCATCTTGTTTTCCCCGAAGGCTGTCCTCACATTTACTTTTGTAGTGAAAACTACAAAACTTCAGTTGTACCTGATGCTTCTTTTGTGGCTTTTCTGGTAAGAGCTAGGAAGTAGAATTTGGATCTCATACTTCTCTGGACTTTGAAATAAAGGAGTAGTGACATCCTTATCTCACAATCATCTGTAAAAGAATATAATTAAATGTTGATCATTTAGGCTAACCAAAAAAAAAAGCATGGTAGGGAAATTGTGGATAGTTAACATCCAAAAAATATTTATTATAAAATTTACTGTATAAAAACTACTGCCGCCTGACTGGCATGGCTCAGTGGTTGAGCATTGATCCCGGGGGGGGGTTGGGCCTAAACTGGCAGTCAGACATACCTCTGGCAGCCTGGGAGCCCTTGGGGGATGTCTGACTGACAGCTTAGGCCCATGGGGAATGGATCTAAGCCGTTAGTCAGATATCCTTGGCGCTGCTACCAAGGCAGGAGAGGCTCCCACCACCACCACTGTGCTGGCCAGCCAAGAACTGGTTTCTGACTGAGCAGTGCTCACTCTGTGGAAAGACACTGATCACCAGGGGGCAACTCTTCCATTGAGTGTCTGCTCCCTGGTGGTCAGTGTGCATCATAGCGACTGGTCATTCTACCATTAGGTCAATTTGCATATTACCCTTTTATTATATAGGTTAATGATGTCATATATTTAAAATAGATATGTAAAATGGAATACATTAATTGTTGTATAAGTGGTATAAAATACATTTTCAGAACACTTATTAGATGTGATTAGGAGAAGGGTGGATCATAGCTACCTAAAATACTCTCAGTTGGTTTCCTAGTGATATGAAAGCAAGGTGAGGGAAGTATGGCAAGGAAAAGGCTGGGAGGCAGTAATAAATGAAGTTTGAGTATATCAGTCTAGTTAGAGTAAAGGTTAAAGTGTGGACTACTAGCAGATAAGTTTAGAAAGATTGGTTGGATTTGGATGGAGGGCTTTGAACTCCAGAGTCAGGAGTTTGGACATGTTTTATTCATCAGGGAAGAGCTACTGACTTTTCTTGATCTGATAAAGGGAGTGTTTTTAAGCTTGATTTGGAGAGGGGAGATATTGAAATTAAAAAACCAGGTTAGAGTCTGTTGCAAGAGTCTAGGTAAGAAGTGTAATAAAGTCCTATACTAAGGTATTATGAGTATGGTAAAAAGTATGAGCTTAAGAAACATTATTAAGGAAGAGCTGATGAAGCTCAGTGACAGGCTAGCGGTGGGGATCAAAGATTAAAAAGAAGAGATGGATATAGTGTTCATGCTTTACACTTGGATGATTCTGAGAATGATGCTCTTCTGAATGTGAATGAATGAGGGAGGGTGTTGAGGAAAGTAATGATGTGTCTAATTTTAAGTTTGTTGACTATGATATAGCAAAGTACATCTTGGTATAAATATCTAGCAGTCATTTGAGGACTGTTATATTGCAAGGAAATGAGAGAAAGATCAGTGTTGGGGATATAGATGTAAAAATCATATGATTTAGATGTTAAGGAATTAGATGTTTGGTAGAAAGAATATACAGAAAAAATAATGTTTAGGTTTCTAGCATTACCATGTAAGTAGTATTTCTGTAATTATCTATTCATCTTAATTTAAAAACATAAGCTAATTTCTATACCTCTTCTCTCCAATTTTCCCTTTCTCTTTCTTTCCAATATTACTGATGGTCTGCAGTGTGGTGTGCACTGTGTCAGGTACTTGGAACCCAGTAATGAATAAGACAGACATAATCTCTATTCTTATGGAGCATATAGACTAAGTTTATTTTTTCTATATAAAATGAAATCCTTTTGAGTTTGCTATTTTTCTTCCACTTACTATATGCTTATAATATTATCTCTGCAAGCCTCTCTGAGTCTGGAAACATTTTCTGACATGTTTCCTTTTTTATTTTCTTGCTGATACTTATTATTATTGCAGTGTAGCAAATGTTATGTAGGAGCATAATTTTAAGAATGTATCAAGTTGTTAATCATTGAAGTTAAAAAAAGCACTGATTATACCTCCTTTTCTTGGAAGTTTTTATTGTATTAAGCTTATAACTATGATCCCTTGAAAAAAAAACTTTGTGACATTATTTGAAAGATGGCAAGGTCAAGAAAAAAGTCTTTTCTTAAATAATGTGAAATTTATCTCAAATCACCATATGACTTCCAAATAGAGATCGGACTTTCCCTTTTTTCCTGTTCTTCCCATCCTTATTCTGCTTCTGACTTAACCACAAAGTCAATCCAGTGTTTTCATCCAATTTTTCTCCTAAAAAATAACGTTTCCCTAACTAATTGAAGAATAAAGGAACAGGATTTCATTGCTGGGTTGATTGGCCATTTCAGATTTGTAAAAGATGAAAACATCATTCCAGGAATGATCTATCCAACTGCAAATATCTGAATTTATACATGAAGGTTCAAGCTCAAGGAAATCATATGTTGTTGATGGTCCCTGATTCATTCCACTTTTACTCTGTTGCAGTTTTTCCCTTTCTCCCTTAACTGATCCATTTTTTTTTTGGTTAGAGGATTTTAAATGATATTATTTAGAATAGAGATATCAGGTAAAAATGGAATATTAGGCATTAGCTTGTAAGTATGGTGTACTTTTCTGATAAAAATAAGGCATTATTAATGAAAGAAGAAAATCCCTATGTTGTGAGTGTTTTGAGAATGGGAAGGATAGTTTTGATATGCTGGAAGAAAGGTGTACATATGAATATTTAAAATTTTGAGTTAGATAATTTTGTTTGTTTAGACCAACATTTATATTTATAACTTAGGAATCTTCAAGGTAAGGAAGAAAGATGTGGAATTTTCAGTGCTTTAATACTAACCCAACTTTGGGTTAACTGAAATCACTTTGATAGTGAGCCAATCTAGTCACCAAATTTGGACGAGAATTCCAGATATGGAGTATCTCAGTAATAGTTGTGAACCTGTATCCTATGCTTGGTTATTTTTCTAAACTTGGATAAAGATGCTACATTGATTTTGTGAGATAAACTTTCAACCTCAAAAATACAGGCTACTTTAGGAGACAAAAATAAAGCATAACCTTTTTCTCTTCAGGAAAAATTAAGACAAAAGCTTTTGAGGTTGATCCAACCTGTGTATTCAACCTTCAGAAATATTTCTAGGCTAGAAAGAAATCTCTGAAAGCATGGTCTTCCTAATGGATGTGCTGCTGATGCCCAAATGGCAGTGATACAATTTGCTTGCCATCTACTCTTGTCTGGAAAGTTGTGATGCTCTTATTGGTTTTTGTACTCACTTTGTATGAATTGGTCTTTCTTGTTGTTTTTCATTTTAATTTAATGTAAGACTAATAAATCTTATTGTTAAATAACATAATCATAGCATTCAGCATTGAAATGCACTCCTTTTGGGGGGAGTACCGATAGATGTGTTTACTCTGCAGAGGGATTTAGATTTGATTTTTTGTTTTCTTAATGGTAATTATGTTTGCACTTTGCTGATCACTAGTTGTGCATTATTACAATGGAAGGTGACAATTTGATTGTCTTCAATTGGAGAAACAAGTAATTTTATATTCACTAAGCTGTCAGGTAACACTAACTCTCAGTACTAAGAGCTCCTGGCATTGTGGCTTGGCACCTATATTTAACTGCTTTGATGCTTGTGTAACCTCTGCTGAATCAGAAATACTTTGCCTGCTGGAAATGGTTTTCAGGGTTGTACAATGAGGTTTTCATTAAGTAGACAAACTGAAAATGAACTGCAAAGCCACAGTTGTTTCTCTCCTCCTCTTCCCCTCCCCCCCCTCCTCCTTTGCTTCCACTCTCTTTCCCTCACCCTCTCTCTTTGCCCCTCCCCCTTCCTCTTCCTCCTCTCATTAGACTGGAACCTGAAATTTATACCTTATGTCATTATATAAAAGAGAGAAATTGCTGGATTGCTTTGGATATAATGCCGTCTAGTCTGTCTGGAAAGTTGTGGTGCTCTCATTAGTATTTGAACTCACGGTTTATGAATTGGTCTAAAGGAGAACTCCAGAGATTAGCTTCTTTATATAATTTTGTTCATTGTCACCTTGTGTGAGCCTTCATTTATTTTGAAACATTCTAGATAGTTTCAATTTTTTCTTTCTGGCAGTATTAAGAAGTTAAAAAGAGAGGTAAGAATGAAAAAGTTTACAGTGACAACTTCCTACCTTTTCTTTATGAGAAGTGATTGCTCTGGTTTATAATTATTATTAATAATTGGATAAAATATCTTGTAATTGGGCTTCCATACTAGTGTCTTTCAAGCGGGCAAAGGCATGTTTGGTTTTCACTTTAGCAATTATGATTCTCTTTTTGTGTGAAGTGGACGTATATATATAAATTCCCTCTCTTATTATTTTATACAGCTTTCTTTCTACTCAAGCCATAATGAGCAAGGTCTTTCAGTTGAGCTATAAAGTCATTGTGCTTGAACAAAATGCTCCAATTTAGTATATATTTATAGTAGCTATTGTTTGGTTTTGCTCTTATTGTTGTGACTGATTTTATTTATATATTTTGGGCCCGGCTTTCCAAACCAAAGATCCCAACAAGTTACTGGTAAATAAACTGTGAGAAAAATTCAATATTATCTCTATCAGGCAAAAATTACAGATAGAGGTTCCATGAAGTAAAGTTGTTTTGATCCTGGGAAGAAACTGGATACTCAAGAACACATGTAGTAATTATAGGCTTTCCATAGGCAGTTCGGCAAGCTGTCCAGTGGTTAGGCTGGTCGGCGGCCGCTTCCAGCAGATAGCAAGCGTTTAGACAGAGGTGATTACGTGATGTAACATTATCAGGAGAAACAATTCATGAGTCAAAGCATTCCAAGACATATGAGCTCTAGTCCAAAGAACAGTCTTAAGCTATATAAAGTGACAGTAATATTGTCAGCTAAATATAAACTCTAGAAACACAAACTTTGATGACTTGAGAAGAATCTGTTCCAGGTAATCCCTGTTTTGTAAGAACCTCAGAAGGCCTTTGGAGGCAATTTTGGTGCTTTGGTGTGAAAAATTAGAAGCCTTAGATAAGCCAAGTTCCATTAATTTAAGACCCTTCTTAGACATACTTCAAAGACTTCAAGCTAATTTCATTTGTCTTATCTCGAATGATTTGACAGCTATCTCAAATCAGTGAGTTTTCTTCCAACAGATATTGTCTTCATATGTTACCATATATGTTCTGAAAGAGCCACTGCATACTTTAAAAGATTGGCTTATACCTCTCCAAGGTAGTTCTAAAAGCAGTTACCTTCTTTTTTCACTAAATTTTTCTGATTAAACAGATGGAAGAGAGAAAAACCTGGCAGAAACCATGGGAAGTTAGAGAGGGTACAGTGTGGGTGGAGGTGGGGGTGGGGGAGAAGAGATAGTGCCAGATAAAACAATACAAGGAATCATGAACAGTCTTTACCCAAATGAAGCAGGAAAGGTGTTTAAAAGGATGTCTTCATTTTAAGTCTAGAATCAGGTTTCCTCTCTCATCCTGCCCCCTGCTCCTCTTTAAATGTGGGAATTAGAAGTTTGGGACAGTTTTAAATCATTCTTTTTCCTAGGTCGGGTAGCCTGGCATTGTTTGCAGGGGTTCCTCGGTATTGCACATTTTGGCAGCTGAACATATCTGTTACTCATGCTCCTTAAAATGAGAGACACTGTTGTATTTTTGGAAAATTAGTTGTTTATTTCTCAGTATCAGATCAATTGTGGGATTAAATTAACAGTGAATTATCTGACTAAAATAAGTCTACCTTGGTAGCCTGGGGCTGAGTTGCAAAAATAAATGTGAAGGTTGGTCTGAATTTTTAGTATTTTCCTTATGTAAACCAGCTATTAAAATGTTGTTTTGTGTTCAAAAGAGGGCTCCTTTTGAATAAATGTAGCACACCTAAAAAGTGAATACCATTTGTTAATAATCTTAGAAGTAATAAGAACAGTTTAAAAAATCAAATTAAAAATATTGTTCTAATAAATTCAAGGCTCCTTTCTATAGTTAAGTTCCAGATGATAGTTTGGAGATAGATTATTTTCAAGCAGTAGTAAAGAAACAAAAAGCAATTTTGGGTGGCTATGCCTTATGAGAAAGTTGTTTTAAAATAATCCTAACTTTTAAACATATACAAATGACTGCTTTTAAAAAATAGCGTAAAATCAGAAAGGCTTAACATTCTAGAAAGTATGCTTTTCTGAGATAGAGGATATACTGTGTAGATATCTAGTCCTCCCCATTTTCTAAAGTCTTAGACAAGCTAATCTTGATTTCTTGTTAAAAGATATAAAGTAAATTTACTGTCTGAGTAGGTTTTAATGCTCTAAACATTCAGATTTGATACTGTGGTTTTGGAGTAAAATAATTAACATCTTTCTAGAGACACTCCTACTAACTTCCTAGAAAACATTATCAATTACAGGGGACTATCTCTGACATTCTCATTCCCAAAAGTCCTAAGCCCTGAAGTTCTTTCCAATGGCCTGGCATCCTGGGAATTCACTTGATCTGCTGGGCAAAGACATTTCAAACTTGGGAACACATGATGAGAATTTAGTTTTATGTGTCTCAAAGATATGTAATTCTCTATGGAGGTTTTACTTGATAATAGCTATGCCCCAGAAAACCATCTTGTTTAACCAATGTGATAAGTTGACAATGTAGTTTTTCCCTCTGATTATAATGTACTCTGTGTAGTCAATACACTGGTACCATGTGAGTGTAATTTCCTCTTTTATTTTATCTCCAATGCACTGTATTATAAATAAACAGTTAAAAAAAAACACCAAACAAATCTGTTGCATCTCCTTTTAAGATTGTACCACTGTAGACACTTGTTCTAGTAAAGTAGAATTGGGCACATTTGATTGCATTTAAATTTTTCATGCTTCAGCAGTTTGGCTGGGAGCACAGTAAAGAAAAATCCCATGAGCGAGGATCGTTTAGAATAATAGAACTTGATTTTGTGTATTATAGCGGCAACATTTGTGCTGCTTTAGTTAGGGTTGTGTCAGCACTTCCATTATAACCCCCTGTTTTCACGGGGTATAACTAGGGAGATTTTTTTTAATACAAATTAAAAAAACAATTCATTGGAATGATTTTTAAGTTATAGTGCAAAAATAAAGCAAAGTAAAGTCACATGGAAATTGACCATTTTTACAAGAATTTTGTTCTTTTGCCTATTAGTTATATATGGCAGCAGCTAAAGTAAGATACCATTCTAATGCACTGGGGGGTGAAATTTTTTGTAATAGAAAATTACTGATATGAGCATGAAAAATAAAAGTAAGCATCTGAAGTGACAATGTAAAAACATTAAAACGGTGTATATTTGATTTATGAATTTCTAAAAGAGTACAGTCAGGGTGCAATGGTTATAGTAAAAGCATTACCAAGAGTCTTTGCAGCTTCTAGAATTCTGTGTAGTAAAATATTTCAAAGGGGGAAGTTAAAATAAAGAAATGAAATGAATAAGTACGTAATCAGTACATTGAAGGACTCTTTAATAAAGTAATTGTGCAAAAATAATCAGTAAATTGAATCAAATAATCAGTGAATCTGACTTATTTAATAAACTGCATTAAAATGAATTTGTGCACACTTTCCTTTTAAAAATACAACAAACCACCACTCCAAACAAAACTACAGCAAAACCAAATAAAAAACAAACCTGAAACAAGCCCAGAAATTTTGTCAAAAGGAAATGCCCAGAGGGGAGCAATAACTAGCTAAAAGAACAAAATCACCCTTTTCGCTGCTAACAGCATATTTGAGAACTCTAGTAAGTACAAGAAATTTAAGTAAAATATAGTATGGAAAACTATTCTTCTTGGAATAAAAAAAGTTAATTCCTTTGCTAAAGGCCAGGATTGCAAGTCGAGTATGCCTTCCTTGGTTGTTAACCATTATTATCTTATCTTTCTCTCTCCTTGTTCCCTAATGATGGTGTGAACTGAGGCTGAACAGTCAGATTTGATATTGGCATTTTTTGGCAGCGTATTTTTTATTTGCAACCTTGATGCGCATTCATATTTGTAGGTGCAAAAGAAAAGACACATTATGTGATGTTATAAATGGGTAACTTTCCTGAATGGTCACTGGAGGAATCGCCACAAGGCTGTTGATGGAGTAGAGGTGAAGCCCTTCCTCACTAATTGTATTCAGCGTGTAATTTCTAAACTTCCCTGTGAATTTTGATTTTCAATTAACACTCCTCATTTGAAGATAATTTTCTATTTAATGTAATTGCAGGAAATAATTTATTGGCTGATTAAGACTGAAGGCCCAGCCTTCCTTAAGAAAACACTCTAACAAACCAGCCTTGAAACTCAACTCATGGCTTTGGACAGATTTAGTCTATTTTTACAGCTGCATGGTTGTGTTTAATTAGGATTGTGCACTATTGTTCATTGGTGCAGTTTTGCAGTTGAAATTATTCTTAAGAGACTTTTGTGTTCTGTGTCATGATTAATTTATACTAAAGGAACAATCACAGATAATGCTATTGGAAGCAGCCAAGTTACTTTATAATAAGAGGATGTGTTTTGGGAAGCTAAAGTCCCTATGAGTTTTGGATTATGACTTTCAGTTATATTGAGCTGTTTTAAAAAGCAGCAGTAAATTCATTCTCTTGTTTTTTAATGTGAATGATTATATTATTGGTACCGTCATTATCTGAACTATGAAAACATTCTTGTTGTTTATGGCACGCTCTTGATAAATTTGCAGGACAGTTATAATTTGCCTGGTTTTAAGATAGTATTTATGAGGCCAATGAAGTAAGCTCAAGAGTGATTCATGTAGACTGAGAAACGTCCTTTGGTATCATTTTTCCTAAGTGTGTATACATAAGTCCCTTTGTTAGTATTTTTAGAAATTGGTCAAGAATATACTTATCTGATACTTTGATATAGTGCTCTTTATAGTATTTTATTCTTCTCAAAGAAAATATAGATATTCTTCTATACTTCCTTTCACCATGGTATTTTCTAGTATCAAGTCTAATAGATGAAATTTTTATATTTGTAGAATGGTGATTATAAGTAGGTATCAGCATTTTAATATGTTTCAAAGCACTTCAAAAACCTATAATACTTTTATTTAGAACCCTGCATAATTAGATTAGCTAATCTTATCTTAATTTTTTCACTGTAGGATACTAAATATGAGCCCCCTCATTAATTGTGAGAAATTTAGCATTAGCTGTTAAATCCTATGTGAAACATGGGCTGCTACATAAAAACTACTGTTTAAATTGGAATTAACTTAATTATTTTTCTTTGCACTTGATATTTCCTTCACTGCAATATTCATGAAAGCATGTGACAGATTTGTAAATTTAACTGTTAATCTCAGATTTCTGGACCCTTTAATCAGTATTTATTTGTCTAGAAACAGTACTAGCAAGTTAATGATTTGCTAATTTGAAAAATGCTCATGTGGTTTCCTATGTTAACTGATTTGTGCATTTAAAAAATGGTATGAAATCAATTAATGTTAAAAAGCAATTAAGGTAGAGATTTTATTCCTTTCGTTACACAGCAATTTTAAAACTAATTATGCTATAAACCAAAAATGACATAAAGTTTTAGAAAAGATGCCCAATTGCCTTTTATTTTATTTTAAAAACTTTTGGCGGTCTTATTTCTAAACATTTTGCTAAGAAAATCATCTTGATAAAGTGATATAAGAGTTTTGAATTCTGTTTAGTAATAATGATTTTCTGGTTGTATACAGAAGCACAGAATGGAGACCTTGTGCTGAATATAATTTACTTATAGGTACATAGATGCATATTCAGTAATTGTTTGTGGAGCATTAAAATATTATGCATTGTAGGCATTTTACTGTTTTCGTACTCAATGCTTTGAATTTGGGATATACTTTCTAATATAAAATAGTAGCATAGTTATTTCATAAGCTCAATTCAAATGTTATAAAACTGCCTTGAGACTAATCTAACAGTATCTGCCATTCAATCAATATGTCACTTAAAAGCTAAATTATAGCAGTTGACACAGCTTGAGGTCTTTAGAAAAGGGTCCCATTGACACTAAACAGTGTTAGGCCTAGCACTCAATACAAGGTGTAAACTCAGAAGTCAGGACCAAATTTGCCTAGACTTTCATCACAGATAACCTGCCTTCTTGGTTTTATTTTCTTCTTTTGTTCCAATATATAGCATAAGCAGAATTTGGATATATGTACTTTCAAATCATCTTCCAAACAGGCTCATTTGCCAGTTCATTCTTTTTTTTTTTTTTCATTGCTGGGCAAATCAAACAAATTACTCTCAAGAAGCTTATAATCTAGTTGGGATAACTGGGGGGAATTTACACACAGATATAAATTACACATATTATGAAAACTTATTCCATAAACAGTTTATTTATGGATTGGTAAGAGAGAAAATATGCAGCAATCACCGGGAAGAGTTTTGTGAGTTAAAATCGAAGAGGAGAAGTAGAACAGATAAGTTGAAAGTTCTTTGTTAGTGGTTTAGAGTAGATGGTAAACGTCTCTGAAGTTAGAGAATTTTTCTTTGTTTTGGAATCGTCAAATGCAAGGGATATTTTTTTTCATGGACAGTCCTTTTGAATTCATGCTGTTTCCTTCTTCTGCAGAAGAATGTCTTCCAAGCAAGCCACCTCTCCATTTGCCAGTTCAGCTGATGGAGAGGAAGCGATGACCCAAGATTTGACCTCACGGGAAAAGGAAGAGGGCAGTGATCAACATGTGGCCTCCCATCTGCCTCTGCACCCTATAATGCACAACAAACCTCACTCTGAGGAGCTACCAACACTTGTCAATACCATTCAGCAAGATGCTGACTGGGACAGCATTCTGTCGTCTCAGCAAAGAATGGTGAGCTTTTAAAATCTGGCCACTGTTGCTAAGTGTGTCCATTAGTATGGCCTTGTTACAAACAGGTGTTTTAGAGAAAGCTCAAAATACATATCATTATAGTACATTGCATTCAGATCATAAAAGAATTACCATATTTATTATTAATATTGCTCTAACTGGGGAAATTTGGAAAATGGTTTTTGATTTAGTTTTTATCTATTATTAGGTCATCTTGCCAAAAAATATTTAATTTGGGGCAAGATTTGGTTGTCATATTCTCTGAACCTCTGAATTTAAGGTGATGAAGTTGATAATACCACAAAATATGTATGATCAAATGAAGTGTGGCTATGTATTAATATTAAAAAATTACATTAAGCAAACATGTCTATGGGAATGAGATCATATGGAAAACACATCTTCAGTGAGTAAGTGCAGGTATTTATCATTTTTACAATAATTTTTTATTTATAATTAAGATTTTTCTCACTTAAATTCCTATAGATTAATTTCAAAAGGACATAGCTTCTCAATATCATTCCATCAGACTGTAGAAGTTTTCTGTAAAGGTAGAAGCAACAACATCAAATACATGTAGTGTGTTAGCCAGCTTTCTCATGTTAAATTCCATCATTAACCATCAAAACAGACTCCATAGCAAGTGATATTCATTATCTAATTTACAGCAAATACACTTATTTTTTAAAGCATCTAAAACTGCCCAAAATCTTAACATATTTTATTTGATTAAGAATTTTAAATTTTGTTTTGTATATCTTAACTTTTGGTTAAGTTAATGAAAAGTATTTTATGTGAGCAGTTAGGAAAAGTTTTATTCCTTAATTTAAAAATAAGATAATATTTAAAAATGCCTTTACTACTACTAATATATATTTAAATTCTTGCCCTATGCTTAATGTCTCAGAACCAACTTAAAGATCTGATTTTATAACATGTGGATGCACACTTCTTTTTTAGATGATTTTGTAGACATAAGTAGTGCACTAGAGCAGTAGGTGAGCAGTAGGGTATTAGAAGATAAACAAGACTTTTCTAGACTAATTTTAGATGAGTGTATCATCATTTTATAATTAGATAGAATCACTGGAAGATTTATTTTCCTTGAATAGGGAGAATAGAAAAGGTCTGATAAAGCAAGACTAAAAGTCCATTTTTCTGCTTGAACTTGAGTGCTTCATTTCATAGCTCCAAGATAGCATGGATGAAATAGATATCCAATCTCTGCCACTAGCTTTTTGGCAAGACATTAGGGCTATGTTTTATTTTTATTTCAACAAATATTTATATAATACTTTCTCTGAGTGCAGCATTCTACTGGGTGCTGGTAAACAAAACATACTTGAATATGCCTTCAGGGAATTTATAACCAGGAGAGGAAACAAAAATCCTCCCATTTAATAAAAAGGTAATATGCAAATTGACAATCACACTATCACAGAGATGGCGGTGCCCATAGCCACAAGATGGCAGTGCCCAATCCCCTCAGCCCTGCTGGAGCCCCTAGTCCTTTCAGCTCTGCTGGGGGGGATGGCAGGTGGGTGGTGTGGCCAGAACCTCCCTCAGCCCCCCCAACCAGCTAGGGCTGGCCTGAGGCACAGGTAAGCCCTGAATGTCGACTGACTTGCCAATACCCAAGGTGTAGGCAAGCCTCAGATGGTGGCTTCCCAGCCAATGCCTGAGGTGCAGAAAAGCCTCAGATGGCGGTTGTCCAGCTGACATCTGAGGCACAGATAAGCCTTGGATGGTGGCTGCCAGCCAATGCCCCAGGCTCAGGCAAGCCTTGATGGTGGCTGCTCAGCCACCCAGGGCCACCTGAGGCTCAGGTAACCAGGGCCGGCCAAGGCTTGCACTGCCGGCAGTGGCAGCAGCAGAGGTGTGATGGGGGTCTCGCATTCCCCTGATCACCAGGTCGCTTCCTGTCCCTGAGGGCTCCTGGACTGTGAGAGGGGGGAGTCTGGACTGAGGGACCCCATGGACACAGACAATAGTGTGGGGAAAGCCTGGGATGGCTCAGTGGCTGGGTGAAAGGGATAAATGGGAATAAAATGGAGGACATCTGTAATACTGTCAACAATAAATTTAAAAAATATGATATATGTTAGGAAGGAAAATAACAGAATGCTAAGTTAATGAAATAAACTTCATTTAGAATGGATAGATAGGCATGTCCTTGCTGACCTAAGGATAAGAGGAACTAGTCAGGCAAAGAACAGAAGAAAGAGTAAAAATAGCAGAGGGAATAACATGTATGAAATATTTGAGGTGAGAAAAACATAGCTGAGTTTCAGGAAATTCAAGATAGTCTTTGTGGCTGGGGTGTAATAAGTAAGGATGGAACATAGCATTATATCTGGTTGGAGAGATTGGTAGGGGCTATATCAAACAGGACCTTGTAGATAACATTGGAAGTGAGATTTGATTCTAAGTGCAATGGGGAGCATTGGATTTACGAATATTTTAAGCAGATAATTCTAGCTGTAGTATGACTGGATGGGAAAGAGACTTGGGAGGCTATTTAAGAAATCCAGGTAAGAGATGGTAGTGGCTTGGATTAGGCCAATGGGGTAGAGAGATACATTTTTGTTTTTATGCCAAATATAGCTATGGACAGATAAAAAGAATTAAATTGAAATATGTAGGTTGAATCAGAAATAATACAGTTCAAAATTTACTGTTTCAGAGAACACTTGGCTTATTTTTCTCAGTTAAATTTCATGTATATCTTGGCAAGGGCCAAATTACTTTAGTGAGTTATTCTCAAAGTTTCATGATCTAAAATTTTGTTAGGAAATAGATATTAATAATGTGCTTAGCAAATTATATTAAGTGGAATTAATGGTAGTATAAAGTTTAAATTTACAAATATGTTATATGTTAGTCTAAAAGAAATCATCCTGGTTTTCAAACTTTCACTTTCTTTTGATATCAAGCTTTGCTTTGCACTGAACTATTTGTGTATTCTGAATTTCTGGAAGCCAAAATACTTTGTTTTAATTCCCACTCTATAGTATTTCCCAGCTGTGTACGTCTATGGTATAGTAAAAGGATTTAACAAATGGGAAATAGCAGCTGCATCACCAGGTCGCTTCCTGTCCCCTTTGTGGTCCCTTTTCATTCAATAGATTCAATACTGTGTACTGAGTAAGAACTGTAACATCAGACCTGTAATGACTTATATTGCAAGTATTATATCCCCAAACAGTTTTTTTTTACAGGAAAGAAAAACAATAGAAGGATTTTAGGTTTCTGGGCAGTCTAGCAAGCCTACATTGTGCGTGTGCGTGTGTGTGCGTGTGCATGTGCGTGTGTGCGTGTGTGTGGTGTGTTGGGGTATTGGGGTAGAGGGACTGTGACAAAAGTAAAATTTAGTCAATATTTTTTACCACATTCTACTTCCAAGTAAATGTAAATAAAGTCCAAAAGGATTGTTATGAAGTTAAATGTAACTTGTAGTTTTCCTCAATGGATTATATCTGTTACTGACTGCAATTGAACCCCATAAAATAGTTGTGGGGAAACAAACTTTAAAAGAAAGTCTAAAAATCAACAAAAATCCTATTAGCACCTATTCAGTTTCCATTGCTATTTAGTTTCTGTGATGGTTCTCACTCATGAACATTTAGATAAGAAACTTATCTACTGGGTTCAGAAGGCATTTAAATTGAAATATCAAGATCATAGAGGAGCTTTTCTGTAGAGGAGAGTAAAGACAAAGCAGAGAAGTTGTGCTAACTGCCACTTCCTGATCAGAAACAAAATCTTTAAATGTTAAAATTCTGATTATTTATTTTGAGGTGGAACTATAGTAAAATATGAGAGACCACACAGTTTCAAATAAAGAAAATTCATGGCATAAGTAAAGAAGGAAAATAGAAATTTTAGAGATCAGCATTCAAAGACCAATTTGAGATTAAAAAATTTTAGACTCCGCTGTTAATTACATTTACTTGTATTATGGATACAAAAATGTTTAATTTTAAATTTAGAGTTCTGTGTTAGTTGGTATGATCCATTTGAAGGCTAAAAGATTAGTGTAAATGAGGTTTTGCTGTCCTTGGTTGCTATGTACCATTACTACTCTTTTCATTATGGTGTCAGTGTACCAGCAACTTTTTTTGTGGAGGAATATTGACTGTCCCCTGAAATATGTTTTTGTTTCCATTAGGACTGATTCATTAGGCAGGAATAAATTCACATACCTTTTTTTATGAAAACATGGATAGCGTATTATTCTTTTAATGTTAACAAGCATGGGGGAACCTTTTGTAGTGGTGTTCAGCGACTGGCATGTGATATTGTGCTGTAAGGAGTATCCGCTAAAGATTACTTGAGAATATAAGACCCACTAAGTTCCATGGGCAGGGACTTTCTTGTGAATAATACAAATGAGTTTGTTACTATCATGGAAATTAGATTCCAGAAGTGGGACAGACAAAATTCCACAGAGTGAGACAATTTCAGACAATAATAAGTACAATGAAGAAAATTAAATAGAAAAATGTGATCTAGATGACTACTTTTAACAGTTCAGGGAAGGTCTTTTTGAAGAGGTAGCATGTGAGTTGAGATGGGAATAATGAGAAGGAACTAGCTATGCAAAAATTTGGAGTAAGTGCAAGAGCTGCTTGGTGGTGTGTTTGAGCAACTGAGTACAATAGAGTAGAATGGAATGGGTGAGGGAGAGAACAGTATGAGAGAAAATCAAGGAGACAGGCAGGCAGATGGCAGATACTATGGGGTATCATAGTCTGCAGTGGGGTGTTTGGACTTTATACTTCAAATGTAAGAGGAAGCCACTGGAAGATCTTAAGTGAGACTAACATGATTTGATTTATGCTTTTAAAATATCATCACATTGACTGCTGTGTAGAGAATGGATTGTAGGAGGCAACACCAGAAACAAGGACACTTCTTAGGAAAACTATGGCAGTAGTGGAGGTGAGAGTTTGATGCTCAGTTGAAGAGTGAACAGTTGTTTGAGAAGGTCCCACAGATTCTGAAGAAGATTCAACAGAGGGCGAGAAGACTATTTTAAGTAATGTGCATGTGGGCAAAACTTTAGTCAATAGTGAACAGGACATGAAATTGCTGAGACCAAGGAGAGGGGGGACAGTAGGCTTGTTCCTGGCCAGAGAATAGTGCTGTGTGAGGACAGAAGTCTTTTGCCTAAGAATGAACTTTTTGCAAGTGGCTTCTGGGGTAGGACTTTTTAAATCTTGAAAGAGATACTGTGACAAGATTGTAAGTAGGGCGCTCTCTACACATGTAGAGAGCACTTACATACCTGCTTATATTGATATATATGTTAAGCCTAAATGGGATTATATGCATATGGCTTTTAACTACTAGTCCAAATAAGTAGAAATAACCATGCTGGATTTGCAGCACCAGATTATCAGAACTCCTTATGTTGGAGACCAGTTAAATTTCCCCAAGTGAGTTTTATTTTTTAGAAAAGTTTTAAGAACACTTATCTTCTATAAGTAAAAAATGCTAATAATGTCCCTTGTTGTAATTGAAAGAAAACAATAATAGGCATGTTGAGACATTTAATAAATAACTGTTGGGAACAATACTTTCTTGCTTGCAAACAATTTATCCTTCTCTGTATTTCCTGCTTTCAGTCCAATGAAGTTGCTAATCAGCTCTGGAGAGTTTTATATAGTTCACTGGAGTCATAAAAAGTCTGGTATGGACTTTGAACCATTTCTGGGAATGGAGCTGTTTTCATTACATGATAACACAGTCCAAGAATTTTAAGTGAGGATTCAGTCTTTCTCAGCCATGTTTTATGTTGTGTCAGACTTCTAGAAGATTTCTAATTTTGTTACCTTTGAAAAGATTTAAAAAACTTGAATTGTTGCCAGTTTTTGGTAAGATTTAGTCATTTAAGATATAAGGTAGCACCCAAATTAAATGTCTTTCCTCATTTTTATTGAGACTGTGCTTTAGAAGGTATAGTGAAATCAACTAGTTCACGCAGTCCTAAGTAGTTAATACTAAGTAGTTTATAGATTTAACACCTAAGGCAAAGTTCATGTGCATCTTTTTGATACCTGACTGGTCTCTGAAGCACTGGACAAAAATCCATAAACTATCAAGGTTTAGACTTTTTGAGAATTTGTTACTACTTCATTTTAGGATTTTGGGAATTTATTCAAGTTAAGTAAAATTCAAACCTAAATCTTTTGGTAACAAGTGGAAATGTCCATCCTTGGCTCCTGGAGTCTTGAAACAATATTCTCCAGGAAGCGATATTGGAAATTTTCATTTTCTATAAATTTGAAACCATATTAGCACACAGTACTATCTCTTTTTAAACATATCTCACAGTTTAATGACAAATTTATTTACAATTTCAACAAAAAATCAAACCATATTTTATTGCATGATATGGGTTGTGAAATAGACAACTCATGTTTTCTAGTGTTAATACATTGATTACTTTTCTATTACCCCTCACCCCCAGTTAGTGACACTGTTTCACTTCTGCTATAAAAGAATACTTATTTTTAAAAAAATGTTCCCAAATTAAACAAATGAATACTCATTGCTACTTAAAACTCTCTCTATGTTTATGAAAACTCGAGTTATTTTATCATTCTTCTTAATGATATAATACACCCTTCTAAATATACTTTTTGGAAAAGTTTTCTTACCAAGCATATTATCAAAATTTTTGTTGAATGTAGAAACATTAACATGCTTTGGTATAATTGGCTTTTTTCCCCCTTGGGCAAGAAGGAATCAGGTAAGTGTACTGATGAACACACTCCAGTCATTAGTATGTGAGGCAAGAAGGAATCAGGTATGTATACTGATGAACACACTCCAGTCATTAGTATGTGATTATGTGGGCTGCATATTGAGCTTCTGCCAAAATATGAAAATCCAGGACTTTGCTATATCTGTGCAAAGACTTTTCGCATTTTTTGGGGGTATTTTGACAGTTCAAGGAAAATCAGGCCCTAGTATCTTTTTTCCCCCCAGTGTAATAAAATTGTGTACACAGAATGTTTTTAAGGAGATGGGATATGCCATGTTTATTTTTACTTAACTTTTTCGGTTGGTATAAGATCCAGTAACTGAAGTTTGCAGTGTACTGACTGTAACATGAATCTCTTAACAAACTTTATCACTGACATTCACTGACAATTTACATTTCTTCATGGTCATCAGGATTATCTTTTCTGGGATTCAACCAATATTCCTCTAATTTACTTCATTTTTATATGATACCTTTTTGCTTCATAAATATTTTGTTTTCATTTTTTGCACCAATAAGCTGCTAGTGTACATTACAGTGATGCCTCTGTGGTTAAACTGTTTCTATCTACTATCCATACTCAAATATTCCTTCATGACCAAAGGATAGCTTGGGCTCTATAACATTTCCAGACTCTTAGGGAAAATCATTTTTGATAATTACTTAAAATAAAACTTGATTACTAATAGAAAATGTGGTAGGATCTAGTCTAATAGAACAATTTTATTGAGCAGGCCTGTTCCACTCAGCTTTTATTGTCTTGATGAATTCAAATGGCATTTAAACATAGTAGAAGTATTGTTTTGTTTTTAAATAGGCTTCTTGTCATAATTGATCAGTGTTAATCAATGAAAGCTGATCTCAAGACACCAATAATTTTTTGATTAAAGCAGAACTCCACAAGCCCGTTTCAGTATATAGGAAGTTCTGATTAATGCTCACTTTCTTGTCCAGAATTCCTTCTTGCCCAGTGACGATCTGCATACATTACTATAATGAAATATGATACTGAAATAATGACATATGCACATTTCTGTAATTCTTCTAAGTAACTTTTTGTAGAACATATAATGTATGTATTATATAGCATGCAGTAATTTACGTGACTAATTTGAACTTTTCATGATTAGAATGAAATATGAACCTTATGGTCCTTCTTGATCAGCATGAATAAGATGATGATGCCTGGATAGGCAGCATATGTCTTTGGAAGGGGAAGCTGGGATTGTACTTAACTCCTCCAGATCTACCTTCTTCTTCTTTTTAAATTTTATTTATAAAAGCAGTGTTTATTAAAATACAGTTCATTTTTAAAATTGAGCTATCGGCTGTTACATTGTGTATACATTTTGGGGGCACAACCTGTATATAGGTCACATAATAGAGTTGCATCTTTAAAAAATTCTTTTTATTGTCTAAAGTTTTACATATGTCTCCTTTTCTCCCAATTGACCATCTCCCCCACCCCCAGCCATTCCCACCCTGGGCAAGCCCCCACCACCCCAATGTCTGTGTACATTGGTTATGCTAATACACATGCATACAAATCCTTTGGTTGCTCTCTAACCATCCCTCTATTTGTCTCTAAATTTATTCTTGTTCATCAAATTACATTGCTCATTATATCCCACATATGAGATCTTTCTCCGACTGGCTTATTTCACCGATCTACCTTCTTACTTTAGTGTGGAGAGGATTGCTTTCCATAAAAGTAAGTTTAACATAACAAATCCTGCTCCCATTGTTCAATCGGAGATGAGCTTGAAAGGACTGTCTTTGATTATTGAGTCAAAACACCTGCATTAAACAGGAAAGACCCTACTCTGTTCCTTCCTGAACACATCTAATCTTTCGTGAACACACCTAATGAATGTGCCTTAATTACCGTGATATGCAAATTATCTCACTGTTTGGTTGTCCCCTGTAATAAGTTTTCCTTATTAAGGAGGAACAAGAAAAATGTAACCTTTTTAAAGAGGAACAACTTCAAGCTATTATTCCTTTTGTTACTTAATCTTTTAATGTGATGACATTTATTTTTTATACTATTAACCTCTTAAATATTATTTTGGTATTACTACATTCCCATGACCTGTAGGCATTATTTTTATAAGTGATTACGTTCAATGACACATCTCTTTGTAAATTATACTCTGAAATCAAAAGTATAAATTACAAACCTTTACTAATATTATTTTACAATCAGGTAAAAATTAGAAATGAATATTTATACATTTCATTTATCTTCTTTATATTTCATTAACACTTTAGAAAATGGAAAGCATTATTTAATAAAATGATGGAAAGTTATTTGTAAACTCTTATTTGTATTATAATTTAATTCTGATTTATTTTTACTGCCAGTGTACTGAGAGTACCTAGAATTCAATATTCTCAAGTTCAAACTTCTGGGAAGAAATTTTCCTCATTTAAGCATTTGTAGATTGTGGTGGTACAATAAGAGAGATTTGTTTGCCTAGAAACACAAAGAATTATAACTTTTTTTTAGTCTCAGTGGTAAGTTGGTAGCTTTTTAGATAGCATTAGGTTAGCTAGGATTAAGCTGATGTAATCCATGAAACTGAGAATTTAGAGTTAACATTTGACCTTCAATTTTATTAACTTATTTTGTACCTGCTATGGTTCTACCAAATATACCTGCTTTTCTCTCTTTTTTTTTTTCTAACATTGATATGTTTTGTATGTGAAATTGTTTATAGCTTATTAATTTTGCTTTGTGAAGTTGTCAATAAGGTTAGAGGTTAGCTCTTCTTTCGGCTACTTTTCTTGGATCTATGAAGAATAGTACAGGAGGGCCAGAAATCAATCTAAATATAAGTTTTGGGTATTTGAAAGTTAAGAGAGAAAAATAAAAATCAACACCTCCTGCTACTGCCAGAAAGAAGGCACGTGCTCTATGATTCTAAGGGAACCATCAATCCAAGTTTGTGTATTGCCTCCAGGTAGAGCAATGCACAGCTTTGATACACTGGGGGCACCTGATGACAAAATTATTCTTCTACTTACTGCTTTTTGGTAAATTGGTGACATTTTTGTGCCTAGTTTACCCTTCCCTGGAAATGTAAATATAGATAGTTAGATAGATAGCTGGATAGTTGTTTCATAAATAACATAGCTTTTGAAAAATCACTTTTACATTCTTTGAACTTGTTCTCTCTGCAAAAACTTAAATCAGGGAGCTAGAGATGTTATTTAGAAATTTCTGTATCACTGAAAATTTCTGGGTAAGCCATTTGTATGTATTTGACAGAAGGAAATTTGAAGGCTTTTTGGGTGAAATTCTCAAACTTGGGAACCTTACGGGGTAAGAACCCAGTGAAGATGGGAGATTGTTGAGATCACAGAGTGGCTGTGAGTACTCAGTGTGTATGACACACAAAGCAATCTGTTCGCTAGTCCCTCTTCCCCTGGAAAATTAGGCTATGAAAGGATTTCACTGTAATAGAGCAGAATCTCTATTAAGGGATAAATGGGTTTGACTAATGTTCATTGGGTTCTGGTACTTTTTAATGTTAAGATTTGTCAGGTGTAAAGAGCACGAGCTGATCTGTTTTTTGACTCCCTAAACATGGGTAAATTATCACATCAATATTTCTGGGAGCCTAATTACTATCTCTTTTCCTCGTGGATCCCAGCTACCTTGCCTTTTTCCTAACAGTTTGATATCTTATTTTCTATTTTTTCTGAAACTACTTTGTACCCTTGAAGTGACTGTAGGTCCCCTCTCCCCAAAATGACCCTAGTTTTTATATTGAATTAAGGATAGATTTTTCTGTAAACTAAATTAAACAAATTTTAATGAATACTTGTGTCATACTACTAGTACAGGCACTCCTTTCCCTGCCAACACCTGCATCATGCAATAGGTCTTTGGTACCTTGATGCTCTTATTTTCAAGGCTATTTTCCTGTTTTTGGAAGATGGTAGGGAGGTGGTTTTTGTTTGCTTGTTTTTGTGTGTGTGTGTGTATGTGTGTGTGTGTGTATTTTACTTTGTCTCCTTTGTTTTGGATTCTTATTTTTTTAATAATATATTTTTATTACTGATTTAAGGGAGGAAGGGAAAGGGAGAGAGAGATAGAAACATCAATGATGAGAGAGAATCATTGATGAGCTGCCTCCTGCACACCCCACATTGGGTACTGAGCCTGCAACTGAGGCATGTGCCCCAAATGGGAATCAAACCATGACCTTCTGAGTCATAGGTCGACACCCAACCACTGAGGCCCCCCCCCCCAGCCAGGTAGCTTCAGATTCTTAATTATGATATCTGGGGTGGATAAACCCCAAAGTTCTCTTCATTATTTCTCATTTAGATGATTCAAAATAGGTTCGTGACAAACTAACTGACTGACATCTGGATTCTATAAATCATACTAGCTGCTTTGCTGATTATATGTAAAAAAAAAGTTTTTTTTACAAGTGCACTCTAAAATGGGGAAGCAATGAAGATAACTGCAAAGGAGGAGAGCATCCTATCTAATAAAAGAGTATTATGAAAATTGACCATACCTCTGATCAAGCCACAAACCATGCCCACCAGCCAATCAGGGGCAAATAAACCCCCAACAAGATCACTGCAGCCACTGAGAGCAGGAGGGAAGCTTGGGTTTCCCTGGCAATGGAGGAAGCCAAGCTTTCTTCCTGCCCTTGCTGGCCTAGGCCTCCACTTAATGCTACAAAGTTTCAATTGTAGAAGATATATAATCCCAACAGAAATGGTGGCAGCCATGGAGCTGGAGAGAGCTAGGGTTTCTGGAGGCGATGAAGGAGGCCAAGCTTCTGCAGCCCTAGTGTTTGGCCTTCATTCTAGGCTACAAAGTTTCAATTATAGAATTTAAATAAACCCAAACAGAAATGGCTGTTGCCACCAAGGGAGCAGAAGTCTTGGTTCTGCTCCAGGCTACAAAGTTTCAATTGTAGAACATAAACTAATCCCAGATCCCAGGGCCTCTGCTTGAGTTGCTGGTGGGCATGGCCAGCCTGCAAACCACCATGACCCCTCAACCAGGCAGCCCCATGCCCCAAGGGAGACCCCAGCCTGATCCAGGACACCCTTCAGGACAAACCAGCTGACCCCCACCCATGCACCAGGCCTCCATCCTATCTAATAAAAGAGTAATATTCAGATTGACCATCACTCCAACACACAAGAGGACTGCCCCCATGTGGTCAAAGATCCTGCCCCCATGTGAACACAAGATGGCCACCACAAGATGACCAGGAGGGGAGGGCCATTGGGAGGTTCCAGGTCTGCAAGGGAGGGAAGTTGTGGGCGATCAGGCCAGCAGGGGAGGGCAGTTGGGAGGGAGCAGGCCTGTAAGAGAGGGCAGTTAGGGGTGACCAGGCTGGCAGAGGAGGGAAGTTGAGGGCAAACAGGCTGGCAGGGGAGCACTTAGACATCAATTAGGCTGGCAGGATAGTGGTTAGGGGGTGATCAGCCTGGCAGGCAGAAGTGGTTAGGGGCAATCAGGGAGGCATGCAGGCGAGCAGTTTGGAGCCAGCAGTCCTGTATTGTGAGAAGGATGTCCGACTGCCCATTTAAGCCCGCTCTTACCTGACCCTCGAGGGGACCCAGATTGGAGAGGGTACAGGTTGGGCTGAGGGACACCCCCTGCCTCTCATGCACAAATTTCATGCACCAGGCCTCTAGTGAAGATAATAAACTAGATAGTTGAGAAAGTAGTTACCTCTTAGGGAAACCTCCATAGAATCATTTGAGATTCTCCATGCATAGAAGCTTGCTCTGGAAAACTTTTTAAATTATACTTCTCCAACATCTACATAAAGGTATTACTTCTTCCCTAATGCCATAAGTTGTCAACACATTCTCATTCTCTCTCTCTCTCTCTTTTCCATTCTCTCTTGAATCAGTAGAAATATTTTCTCTGGGGTTATGTAGGAAAGGATAGGATGTTATCTCATAGAAGGCCTGTGTTTAATCTCTGACACTAATTTTCTGTGTGACATTAGAGAAGTCACTTCCAATATCCTGACTTCAGTTTCCTCATCTCAAACATGAACGATTTGAAATATAATCAAGTCTCTTGCTAATTTGAAACTTGATGGTTTTCAAGGTTAAAATTGTCTTAGCCAACTCAACAAGCCTGATAGTGTTGTTTAGGTTGAATATCATATGGTAGTTTAAACACTAATGAATTGCCAGATGAAAGTAGCTGTCTGAGTTTGGAAGGCACATGACTCAGCTCATAGCTGAACCTAGATAGAATGTTGCTCCATGTGTTGGAGAATTCACTATCATGTGGCCTCACCTTAAAGTTCTTCTTACTTTCCATTACCAAAAAGTTGTAATTATTCTCTTCTGTGAGGTTGCCTATCCATGATCTTTATTATTCCTAAGTGATCATGTGCCTTAATTCTTTATTTAGACAATATTGAACACATTCAATTCAGGACACTGCTACTTAAGAGATCCAGAGAAACAAATGGGGAGAATGATTTGGATTTGGATTTCTTCCTCACATGAGGAAGAAATGAAGAAAATGGGGATGTTTTGCCGGGAAAAGAAACGATACAAGGGTACTATAATGCTGTGTGTATGTATTGAAAGTGCTGCTTCGTAAATGTTTTCTATGGGGTGGAAATGTTTCCATGGTTTGAAGCCATAGGATTCACATTCCTATAAATAAGAATGTCTGACAACCATCCAAAGATAAAATCAACTGCTTTGAGAAGTGCCAAATCATCAAAAGTAAAGGTATTTAAGGAGAGGCAAAAAGTTGCTTGCCAGGGCAATTGTAACAGTCATCATCACTACTATCACCACCATCACTTAATGAGCAGTGACTATATAACAGGTTTTATTTTTATTAATTAATTTAATTTTCATATCAACACTATGAAGTGGGTTCTGTTATCATCATTCCCATTTTATAGATGATGGAATTAAGGCACAGAGAAATTATATAACTTTTTGGGGTTATATGGGAGGTAGACGGAAAAACATATTTAACTAGAAAATCTGGCCCAAAGAACTTTTACTTGTTAACTATTATACTACCTTTCTTGCGTAGGAAATTCCAAGTACTAGATGGTATTGAACAATGAAATTTTTAAGGCCCTTTGAATCTTAAGATTTGATTCTATATGAGGCTGGTGGTATATAGATGATCCAAGGCTTTTCTATGTGATTGTCTTGACAAATTTGGAGATTTTAACATTTTTCTATATTTACTCTGTTCACTATATTTACTTCCATTTATTAATATGGTGATGAGGCCATCTCAAAAACCTTTTGTCTTGTAATTTTTTCTTGGATTCAAAATTATATTTTTAAAATGGCTTTTCCTTCTTGGACTTTAGGAGTCATGACACTTTAGCAAATATTGGTTAAAAGAATCCACATTTTGACACATCATGAATAAATTTCTTGTTATTGAACAGTATAGTAATGTAATAAAGTGACATGATATTATTTCAATTTTGAGAATGCTATGTAAATTTAATATATTCTACCAGTATCATTTTTAATAAAAGAGAAAAAGAATATTCTTTATTTCACTATTAGAGCAAATGATACTTTTGTCAGGAATAAATTGTTGGTAATTGGAGCCAAATTCAGTATTTTCATTTATATAAGCTTTTTAAAACCAATGTTTTTCCTCAAAATATCTCACATTGGAGAAAAACATACTTTTTCCTCTGAGAAAGAACCTATAAATGTTAGCAATTTAGTTCTCAGCATATTAAAAAGGTTAGATTTCCTTTGTTAGCAAGAAGTTATTGGAACCTAGATTAGATAAAGCTTTTCTGTCACTCACTCAATAACACCATAGTAGAATGTCTCTTATACAGCACAGTTTCAGGCCATTTTTGGTTCTTCCAAAAAAAGTTTTTAAAAGCAGATACTAAGAAAAAGTAGTATGTACTAACATATAGTATATATTATAACTTAATATATTAATCACTGACATGGTTAAGTTGCCAATGCATGCAACTTTAGTTGGTTTTATTATTGTTTTTAATTTCTTTACAGACATTGTATTTCTTAATTCCCTTCAGCAAAAGATTACCAGGAGCATATCTATAGTTGAACACATTGGGTTTCTTCATTGCAGTAAAGAGAACACACCATAGAGAACCATGGAATGTCTCAGTAAGAAAGTGTTGGAAAACAATAGTTTTTAAGATTTAGACTTTGAATGATTTAGGGTAGGGTCTGAGAAAACAGAGGTTTTCTATAGATAGAGGGAATGTCAGAAATTATGCTATCTCAATAAAGCTTATCTTTAGGGAAGGCAGAATAGAGTGAGGTAAAGCTATAATTAGAGGCAGTATAACATGATGAAAGAGCAAAACAAAAATGACAACATACAATGCAGTAAGATTGGACACATTTAAATCAGCCTTGCTAATGGGTGGAAGAAGAATAAGAGAGGGTAATAGTTTGTCCTATAATTAGATTGGGCAGCAGAAAGGGAAGTTGATTAATTCAGCTGCTTAGAGAGTCCATTTCCTATTCCTTTCTCCTGACTTCAACGACTTCTGCCTGTATGTGGGTTTCCACTCCAGTAGGTAGGGCAAGGATTCCGTTCATGGTTAGAAATGGTCTCTGGCCCATGGTCTGTGACTTTCTCAAATCCTGACATCTTCTCTAACTTTTGCAACCTTAGCTCACTGCTCTCCTCTGTTCACCATGTGGCTGCCCGTTCACATTCCTGGAATGGCAACCCAGATGAATCAGAGCAGACACATTCTCTAGCTGCTCCTGGCCAGAATAGAGTTAATCCATATGCTCTTAGGTTGAATGGAAATTCATAGAACCCCCAGAAAAAGCTAATTACAAGCAGTAAGGTTTATGGAGCTTTGTGATGGTCAGGTCTTGATAGGATTAGTTTGGAATGACTTCATACAAAAAGTGGTTTTTGACCATATATTGATTATTCTACTTAGATGAGTGAGTATAAAGAAAAACCTAAAAATGGTGCTAGTGGTTATCATGACAGTATTTTCAGAACTGAAAATTGCAACAAAGGGCAATTGAGTAAAGGGCATTTGAATTTAATAATAAGAGTAGTTATCATTTATTGAGTCTTATGTGATAGGCACTGTACTCAATGCTTTATACATTATTCATTTCTCACAGCAGAGATTTGAGGATATAATTATAACTCCATCCTATAAAAATGCAGAGATTAAACTCCCATCCCCTTGACTATGGGCAAACCTTGGTACTCACTATTAAATTGAACACACTGACAGTTTACAGGGCATGACTTCTTAGGCGAGGTTAGAAACAGTGGTATAGATTTCATCTGGCTCTTTCTGGGGGCATGCACCTTTGGAAGCCTGAACTATCATGTTTGAAGCTAACATGATGGAGAAAAAACATCATGTAGAGAGATCGCGCAGAGATAGAGGATGATGTCTAAGGAACCCCTTACTTCAGCCCTGAGCATTTGAAGTGTTTACATTTGGGAGTAAAGAAGTCTTTGAGATGATTCCAACCTTAGCCACTGACTTAATGGCAACCTCAAGAGAGACCTTGAGGCAGCACCAAACAGCCCAGATGCCTCTGAATTCCATAAAAGATAAGTGTTATTGTTTTAAGCGCTGAATTTTAGGGTGATTTTATACAAGAATTGATAATTCATTTTATTTATTTATTGTTACTATGGAATGGAAAACAACATTGGATTTGGTATCAGAAAACTACATTTAGATTTTAGCTCTGCTAGCTAAACCTGTGTGACTGGGGAAAGCCACATAATATCTGAGTGTTACTTTTCTTCCTGGTGAAAATGAGGATGCAGAATTTTGTATTCAGGTATTGGCAACCCATTTTTAGTACAGTATCTAGAGACTGGAATGGATACGAGGAGCAAGACAAAGGATCTGGAAATTATGTCAAATGCGAAATGGGTTAATAGAAACTGGAGAAATTTCATCTAGAAAAGGACTATTTAATGCTTCCCTTAAGATGTTTGAACAGCTCTAATAAGGAAACGGGAGTAAACTGATTTTGTGAATCTTTTGAGGGCAAACAGGAAATAATGGGTGATAATTATAAGAATATAGATTTTAGCTGATATAAGGATGCCCTTTTAAATAATGAGATTTATTAGAAAATGTTATTTGAGACCCCTCAATACAGAAATATCTAGAAAGAAAGCTTTTTTTCCCCCTGGTTTCAGTACAGGGAAACTATAATGCACTAATCTTCAAGAAGTCCAAACTCTGTTCTCTTAAATTTACTTTTATATTTTTTTCCAAGTATCTCTTTATTATATACAATAGTTTTGATGCCTGATTTGTTGAGGGGCATCACTTAGTAAGTTGTATAATGTCTAACCACTACACTATATATCTGAAACTAATTAAATCATTTATCTATTGCTATACAATTAAAAATACAATTTAAAATTTAATTAAAAATACCAAAAAACACACAAAAAACAATACTTCATCAGTTATAAGTTAGAAAACACAAATAAGCAAAAAGAAAGAAACTGACCAATAATATCATCACCATTTAGAAATCACACCTAAAAAATTGAAGCAATGTTATTTTAACATGCTTTGTCTGTTTTATTGAGATATAATTGATCAACTTTATATTAATTGAAGGTATACAACATAGTGATTTGACATATGTGTGTATTGTAAAATTATTACCACAATAAGTTAACATCCATCACATGTTTTTAAATTGATGTATAAATGATATGGAATGTTATATTAATTTCAGGTGTCCAGCATAAAAATTCATGTGAATAGCATAATGTTTCAATATTTGTACATATTGTGAAGTGATCAGCACAATAAGTCTAGTTAACATCTGTCACCACCCATACATGTTTTGTTTTTAATATTTATGTTTTTATTCCTTCAGACACAAAAACATCTTACTAAAATATTTTTAATTTGTGAAAATTCTTTCCTTTTCTAGAAACTCTGCCTAATGACTTTTTTCCTGGTCCTACTGGGTACTGTTTCACTCTTCTACATATAATTTTAGTACTGTGTTTGATTTCCAGTGAAATCCTCTTTAGATCATTTAAATCAACAACATTACTTTATTCCTTGTGTTAGGACTGAGATTTGTTTGAATAATATTTTGAAACAGTTTTTACTGTTAGGTTTGGTGAGGTCACTGACGTTAAGGGTTGAAAGAAAACAAATTTATAGTAGATTTTCTTAGAATGAACTAATGCTTATAGCGTGCCTCCTATACTCTGCTCTTCGTGCTGTTCAGTCATGTTATTCAGTAGTTGTTTTCACAAGAAAGGTCAAAAGGAGAAGGGTAACCTTCTTTATGTTGTTTTTTAAAATTACAACTAACTAGGCTTCTTAAAATTATTCATAATTATATCTGCATTATAACATTAAGGCAAAGCACATTTATTTTATCTGCCTTAGGGATTGATGTTTCTTAAAGTGAGGTACATCAGAATTAAAGTAACTGTGATCAGAATCACTTGAGATGTTCCTCAAAATTTATATTCCCGAGTCCTACTCTTCAGGGTATGGGAGGAGATGAAGGAATCTGCATTTAACATACTTGCCAGGGGATTCTATATCTTGAAGTTCGAGAATCACTGCTTTAGGGAAATATTGTCTCAGATCTCTCCACCGTTGTGCTGCAGTGACATGCATTAAGTCTCAGATATTTTCATTGGGACTCTTGCCTCAATTGATATTTCATAGAATTTGTTTTTAAAACTTACAAAGTAAGTTGAGCTTTTCTTCTTATAAAACTTGTTTAAAAACGATTTTGTCCTCTAGAAAAAAAGATTAGAGATTCTTTGTCAAGTCTGTTTTTAAAATTTGGCATGGTTGCCTTTTATAGAACAGTAATTTCATAATTGAAAGTGCTTGGATTTGTGTGCCCCTTTACTCAGATACATTGCCTAGAGGCCTTCACTCATGAAAGGCCAATACTTCTTAAATTTTAGAAAGTTAAAAAGTGAGGGCCAGAAATATAAATATTGCCCCTTTCATTGTTCCTAGGAATGTTATAAGATTGCTTATATGACTTAAGCCATTTATGATTTCATGCACTGCCTATCTTGGTGCCTTGGTGAAATCATGACTTTTCAGCTTCTTGTTCCCTGCTTCTTGATGGTGTTGAGCCACTTTGCACCCATTATAGGGCTGAGGACAGTATGTGGTAATCCACGAGGGAACCCATGGTTATTGTCTGTGGTGCGGGATGGCAGTGACCACATTACCATGAGTAAAAAACAAAACAAAAACAAGAGATGTAGTTGATCTAACAAGTAAGTGACTTGAGTAAGACTGAAATTAGTCCTGAGAGAAAAAGTGGTACTGTATGGAGTCTAGATGCTTTATACATAACTGGAACATAGTTGTTACTCAGGCTGGAGAGCCACTCCTACCATCCTTCAAGTGGTGGAAAATTTTGCTTTACTCTGGACAATGGTGAATCATCTGTAGGTAACCACCTACTCAATGTTTTGACTTGGCCTTGAATCCCTTAGATTTAAGTCAGAATTTCTTTTTTGACTTATAGCCTATGATGTAAGATTAGTTTGCATTGAAATGAAAGTGACCGAAGCATGATTGATCAAATGGTAATTATCAATTCAAAAACACATCAGATTTCTGATAAGGACAGCATTAAGAGGTCAAAATGGCTATCTAAAACATATCTCAGTTTTTGTTTGTCCATAGTGAAGAATCAATAGGCCAGTCCAAAAAGCCATGTTTAAGGCCTAGTATGATTGGCATCTAGAAGGGTTCCTCTGCATCATTCCACAGAGTTATTGTAAATTTTAATGAAATATAACATCTCTCCTGGGGAAGGAAGAGATCTAGGACCAAGATAAAGAGGAGCTCTCTTTCCTGCCCTCCCCCATTAATTGTATCATTTTTACTTGACTTCAGCACAAATGTAATGAGCATTTGTTCTGTGACAGTCATTGTGCCAATAATGGGAATGTGGAAAAGATTACGATTTGGCTCACAATATTTTTTGGCATGTATCTATCCAGTTTTCCCAACACCATTTGTTGAAGAGGCTGTCTTTACACCATTGTATATTCTTGCCTCCTTTGTCAAATATTAATTGTACATAATGGTGTGGGTCAATTTCTGGGGTTTCTCCTCTGATCCGTTGGTCTACATGCTTATCCTTGTGCCATACTAGGCTGTTTTGGTTATAATAGCTTTGTTGTATAGTTGGATATCCAGTATTGTGAACTCTCCAACTTCATTCTTTTTTTCTCAAGATTGCTGCTGCTATTTGGGGTCTTTATGATTCCATATAAACTTTTGCAGTATTTGTTCTATGAAGTATGCCATTGGTATTTTAATAGGGATTGTGTTGAATCTATAGATTTTTAAAAATTGAATTTATTGGGGTGATGTTTGGTTAATAAAATTATACAGGATTCGGGTATACAATTCTGCAACACATCATCTGTATGGCATATTGTGTGTTTACCACCCCGAATCGAGTCTTTCATCACCATTTATCCCTCCTTTACCGTCTTCTACCTTCCCCCATCCTACCTTCCCTCTGGCAATTACTATACTGTTGTCTGTGTCCATGAGTCTTTTTATTTCTTTGCTTAATTCCTTGACTCACAGTATTTTAATAGCTTTGTTGAGATATACTACACTTAACTATTTATCCATTTGATGTATACAATTAAGTAGTTTTTAAAATATATTCACAGACCTCACAATATTCAATTTAGTTCAAGACTCATAACATTTTTTTTTTTTACCAAAAGAAGGGTGATAATCCTCCTTGACTCCATTCCAAGTCTGCTCCTTCCATCAGCATAATAGCACCTACCATTTATTAAACACCACTGCCTTTGAGTTTAACATTGTGTCTAATTACTTTATAATTCTTATCTCTTTATATGCTCCCAATAAACCTGAAAATGAGTTTTACTCCTACCTTCTGTAAAAGACAATAATATATACATAGATAATATTTATTGAGTACAATTATTATTTAATACTAGGGGCCTGGTGCACAAAATTTGTGCACTGGGGAGGGGGTTCCCTCAGCCCAGCCTGCCCCCTCTCACATACTGGGAGCCCTCAGAGGATGTCCTACTACTGATGACTTAGGCCTGCTCCCCGTTGAGAACGGACTAAGCCACAGTCTGACCTCCCTTTGTGGGAGGTAACCAGGCTGATCAGGGGGAGGCGCCAGCCCCATCATCCCGCTGCTGCAGCCACTGCCAGTCACTGCAGCTGCCAAGGTATTTTCATCAACACAGACTCCAGTCCCTTCACCATGAAAAAATGACAACTTTCTTTAAGCATTTTCAAGATGTGTCTTTCATAGGATATGACATTTCTTTCTTTATTTTTCTTTTTATCCTCACCTGAGTATATGTTTCCATTTATTTTTTTCCCCTTCCCTCTAATCATGGGCTCGGCCCCTTCCTGAGCCTAAAGCCTCTGTCCCAGGCTTTAGGCTCAGGAAGGGGGACCCCCAGCACCTCTGATCACAGGCTTGGCCTCTTCCCACGCCTAAATTTAGCCTCTGCCCCAGGCTTTAGGCTTGGGAAGGGGACTCCTCTGCCCCTCTGATCGCAGGCTTGGCCCCTTCCTAAGCCTAAAGCCTCTACCCAATGGCCAGCTGGGAGTGACCTGGGTGCCAAGGAGGTTTCCAGAACCCAGGTATTTATGCAAATTAACCGCCATCTTTGTTGGGTTAATTTGCATTCTCACTCTGGCTTGTGTGAGTAGTAGAGATATGGTCATTTTCAGTTTCTCTGTTATTAGGTAAGATATGTGGAAACTTACTTCTCTATATTCCTTTTCCTTCCACCCCTTCCTACTAATTATTAACTGTAACTTATCTCCTCTTTCTTCTTCTACATAGTTCTGGAAGCTTGTCAGTCTTCTTTGTGAAGATGGAGAGAAATATAGGAGCAGATAGGATTTTCAAGCTTCTGATGAGAATCACAAAGGCTTTAGTCCGCAACATTTCTTATTGGGAGAGAGACTACCCAAGCACAGTAGATAAGGCGAATGCAAGACTACTGATGGGCAATGGCCAAATAGTAGTTGCTTTCAACCCTCAGTTCTGATTTAGAGAGATGTAAATATTTTCTTGCTATAAACTTTTAGGTGTCTATTATTTTTCATCTAAGATTTGTTTTTCCTCCTCAGAGTTAGCCAACTTTCCCTGTGCTGTGAAGTAATTCTTGTGCAAATGTTTCTGTAATAAACTTGTTCCTTTGTCAACAAACAACAAACCATTTCTAAATGCCACATGAGAAATGTGTTTAACTATGGTAAAGGTAAGGAATAAAAAGAGGTTTCTGTAAACTCTGTCAGATATACAGCTAGAAAAAAGTGATTGTCCCCGCCCCAACACACAAAAATATTCAGGTTAGTTATTTTTCTGACAGTGACTTGGACATTTTTTAAAAAATGTTTTCTGATGAATAATTAACAATCACTGAAGCTAATTTCTCTACTGTTTCTAAGTTCAAGGATGATAATGCTTTTGTGATGTATATGTATTTTTAGACCGTGCCAATTAAACTGCCAATTTAAAGAAGAACTTTACCAATTCTAATAATTAGTAATTGAATCTAAACTATTTTAAAAGGAGGGCACAAATGAAGAAGTTGAGGTGTCCACTTTGAAATTAGTTTTGAACCACCTGGGCTGCTTTTAATAAAAAACAACAACCTACCAGTATGAATCTGCATTTTCATAATCGCTTTGGTGGTTAGTATTTTTTTAAGTGGAGATAGTTACTGTATTTTATTTGTCTATCTAAGCATCATATTGTCATTTGAGTTTGGGATTTTTTTTCTCCCAATGATATGCAAAGAAACAAATATTCTAATGGTTTTATTTTATTCTGTTTTATTTTTTTCTAGGAGTCAGAAAATAATAAGTTATGTTCCCTATATTCCTTCCGAAATACCTCTACCTCACCACATAAGCCTGACGAAGGGAGTCGGGACCGCGAGATAATGACCAGTGTTACTTTTGGAACCCCAGAACGCCGCAAAGGGAGCCTTGCCGATGTGGTGGACACACTGAAACAGAAGAAGCTTGAGGAAATGACTCGGACTGAACAAGAGGGTATGTGTGAACTTCACTCGTGGGCTTTATTCTTTTAAAAATTTCAGGCCTTAAAAAAAAAAGAGTGGGATTTCAAGGGCTAGAGAAGTGCATAATTGGTACTAGCCTGGAAAAAGTTATTCAGAGGTTACCATGGTGATAGCAGATTGTGATCCATTAAGAGTGTTAAGCAGATAGCTCCATTTATGTAAAATTTTTGTGCATTTTTTTTTGTTCTTATGATAACAAATAAAGGTTTTAAACTGACTATAAGCTTTGCCCTGGAAAAAGGTAGCATAGGCATTTTTTTTAAAGCTGCAATTTTACTTTTAATTTTCTCCTACTTCCTTTTGCTGGATAGTGTTTATGAAAAATCAATTGCTTCAAAAGCAGAAATAAAACCCAAAGCAATTTATTTCTCCTCATTTTTAGAAATATTATAAATATTATTATTTTACCTCCAAATGTTGCAGCATTGAGGGTTTCAAATATTGTTAAAGCTAAATGTTCAAGGAGGAAGTGCTTTGACATAGAACATCTACTCTAATATCCCACATCCACCTTCTCTCCCCACAAGAATCCACCTAGGTTCAAGTATCTCTAGGTGAAAGACTCTTTAGTAATACTTTGTAAAAATTTTATCTTTATTGTTGAAAGTATTACAGATCTCTCTCCCCCTCACCCCCATTAATCTCCTCTATCCTGCAACTGCCACCCCTCACCTCTCCCCATCCCCCCCAGCCCTTTACAACACTATTGCCTGTGTCCATGGGTTTATGCATATACTAGTATGCATACAAGTTCTTTGGTTAATCTCTCCCCTGCCACCTCCAACCCACCTTTCATCTGATGCTTCTATGTTTTCAGTTAAATAAATCAAATCTAAGTGATTGCTATCATGTGCATGTTCTTTTATTTTTTATGTACAGATTTTAGACTTTAAAATGTAGGATAATTAATGGTTCTGGATTTACTATTAGCATTGTAAGTTTAAATCTCTGTGGCATTTAGGGAAATGGGGATTTGATATAAGGGAATTTTTCATGTTACTTAATTTTATTCCTTCAAGGGCTCAAAAGTTTAAAAACTTTCAAATTAAATTTTGTGGAAGTTTCAAATTAATTTTTGAGGATGTGTTTAGCACATCAGCAATTTTTGTGGATATTTCTAGAATGTATTACATGCTTTTCTGTTTTACTAACCACATTAATAGCATAAAAGTAAATATTATTTGATGATTTGAAGTCATGATGCAGTAGCCTATGAGCATTAACACCTATCTAATGATTCATAGGACCCTGGGTAAGTTCCACAATATCCCTGAGCCACAAAATTTTAAATTTGATATGGTACCTATACCTGACTTGGTAACTCAAACTTTTTGAGAATAAACTATAATAATGAATATAAAAGTATTATGTGAATTGCAAACTGCATAAATTTGAGGTATTACAATGATTATAATATTATAAATATCAGTTATTTTACCATCATATATACTGTAACGATGCCCCCAGAGATTATTGGGATAATTAAGACTATTTGGCTTTATGGTTATTTCCTTGCAGTTCTGAATCTTTGGAGTTCTTGTGTTTGTTTGACATAGATATAATTTTCAGTGTGTGTGTGTGTGTGTGTGTGTGTGTGTGTGTGTGTGTGTGTTTGGTTTCTGCTCTTTAGGTTGCAGACTGCTACTTCTTGCTTAGTTGTGAATAATTTCTAATTTCTCCTATTAATCTATAATTCATGAAATTAGATATCATGACATTCTGGAGTATATATAACATATGAATACATGTCTGGGTGAATTACTGAGATTCTAGATAATATTGCTGCATCTATTTGGGGTCTTTTTCTTTCATATGAACTTTTAGAGACTTTGTACTAGGTCTATAAAATATGCCATTGGTATTTTAATGGGGATTATATTGAATCTATAGATTGCCTTGGGTAATATGGAGATTTTAATGATGTGTAATTCATGGTATATTCTTCCATTTATTTAGGTCTTCCACTATCTCTTTTTTCAATATCCTTTAGTTTTCTGAGTACAGGTCTTTCACCTCCTTAGTTAAGTTTATTCCTAGGTATCTTAATTTTTTTGATGCAATGGTAAATGAGTTTTTTTTTTTTTTTTAGTTTTTCTTTCTGTGAGTTAATTATTGGTGTATAAAAAAGCCATAGATTTCTGGGTGTTAATTTTGGATCCTGCTGCCAAATTTACTTATTAAATCTAGTAGTTGTTTTTTTGATGGAGTTTTAGAGTTGTCTATGCACAATATCAGATCATCTGCAAATAATGACAGTTTTACTTCTTCCAATTTGCTAGAATTTTGTTGATGATTTTAACAACTACTAGTATGTTTATGAGGGATATTAGCCTGTAATTCTCTTCCTCTGCAATGTCTTTATCTGGTTTTGGAATTAGGATAATACTGGTATTATACAAAGAGCTTAGAAGTGTGCCTTCCTTGTGAATTTTTTGGAATAGTTTGAGGAGTGTAGGTTTTAGTTATTTGAATGTTTGGTAAACCTCCCATAAGAAGCTGTCTGGACCAGAGCTTTTGTTTGCTGTAAGTTTTTATTTTATTTTATTTTATTACTGCTTCAATTTCCTCCATAGTTATCAACCTATTCAGATTGTTTTATTCTTCCTGATTGAGTTTTGGAAGTTTGTCTTTTCCTAGGAATATGTCCACTTCATCTAGGTTGTCCATCTAGGTTGGAATAGAGTTGTTCATAGTATTTTTTTTACAGTCCTTTGTATTTCTGTGGGGTCAGTTGTTATTTCACCCCTTTCATTTCTGATTTTGCTTATTTGGGTCCTCTCTCTTTTTCCATGGTGAGCCTGGCTAGAGGTTCATCAGTCTTGTTTATCCTTTCAAAGAACCAGTTTTATTGATCTTTTGTAATTTTTTTTGTCTCTATGTCATTCATTTCCACTCTGATCTTTATTATTCCCTTTCTTTTACTTTGGGCTTTTCTTACTGCTCTGTTTCTAATTCTTGAAGTTGTAGGGTTAGATAATTTGTTATCAGTTTTTCTTTTTCTTTTCTTTTCTTTCTTTCTTTTCTTTTTTTTTTTGAGGTAGGCCTGTGGTGCTATGCACTTCCCTCTCCAGACTGCTTTCACTGTATCTCATAGATTTTGGATTTTTGTGTTTTCATTGCCATTTGTTTCCAGGATGTTTTTAATTTCTTCTTTGATCTCTTTGGTAATCCAATCATTGTTTAATAGCATGCTATTTAGCCTGCAAATGCTTAATTTGTTTTTATTATAGTTATAATAAAATTATAAAATTCTTAGAAGAAAACATAGGTGGTAGCTCCTTGATATTGGTTTAGGTGATGACATTTTGAATCTGACACCAAAAGAAAAAGCAACAAAAGGAAAACTTGATAAGTGAGACTATATCATACTAAAAAGTTTCTGCGCAGCAAAGGAAACCACCAACAAAATGAAAAAGGCATCTGGTGGAACGTGAGAAAATACTTGTAAATCATATGTCTGATAAAGGGCTAATATCCAAAATATATAATTTGTATAACTTTAGAATGGCTATTATAAAAAGGACAAGAAATTACAAGTGTTGGTGAGGATATTGTTGGTGGGAATGTAAACTAGTGTAACACTATGGAAAACACTATGGAGGTTACTAAAAAAATTAAAAATAGAACCACCATAGATCTATTGATTTTACTTCTGGGTGTTTATCTGGGAAAAAACACATCCAACACTAACTAATAAAGGTATATGTATCACCATGTTCATTGCAGCATTATTTACAACAGCCAAAATATGGAAGTAATCTAAGTGTCAATGGATGGGTAAATGGATAAAGAATAGGTGATATATATATATATATATATATATATATATATATATATATATAACTTTTTATGGCTAGATCATACTCCATTGTAGATACACACACACACACACACACTAGGGGCCCGGTGCACAAAATTCATGCACTGGGGGGGTGGGTAGTCCCTCAGCCCAGCCTGCCCCCTCTCACATACTGGGAGCCCTCAGGGGATGTCCAACTGATGGATCACCCCCAGCCTGCCCAAGGCCTAAGGCCTCTGCAGAGGCTTTAGGCCTTGGGCACCTAGCCATCGCCCTGCTCAGCTCAGCCCCGGCTGCCTGTGACCACCCAGCTCCAGGGGCTGGGCGCTCGCTGCTGCTGCCACTCATAGCACCCAGGGGCTGGGTGCTCCCTGCCACCGCCACCACCACTGCTGTTGCTGCCGCCACTTCCTCTCAGCGCCCGGGGGCTGGGCACTCACTGCCACCGCCGTTTCATCTCCACCCCTGGGCCTGGCGCTCGTGCCACTTGGCCCCACCCCCACTCCAGATTGGCTGGTAGCATAGCCAATCGGGATCCAAAGTACGGTCAAATTTGCATGTTTCTATTTTATTATATAGGATATCTACAATGGAGTATGATCTAGCCATAAAAATAATGAAATCTTGCCATTTACAGCAATACGGATGGACCTCAAGGTCATTACATTAAGTGAAGTAAGTCAGACACAAAAAGACAAATACCATTTGATCTCACTTTTATGTGGATTCTAAAAACAAACAAAACCCCAAAAGAGTGATGGTGAGAGAAATGGGTGAAGAGATCAAAAGGTCAAAAGAAAAAATATATACGCATCCTTTAAGAAAATTGTAGCCTGACTGGTATGGTTCAGTGGATGAGCATGGACATATGCACCAAGAGGTTGCGGTCCAATTCCTGGTCAGGGCACATGCCTAGGTTGCAGGCTTGATCTCCAGAAGGGGTGTGGAGGAAGCAGCCAATCAATGATTCTTTCACATCATTGATATTTCTCTCTCTCTCTCTCTCTCTCTCTCTCTCTCTCTCTCTCTCTCTCTCCCCTTCCTGTATGAAATCATTAAAGATATATTAATAAAAAGAAAATTGTAAAACTTATTGACATAAAATATTTGGATAAATGGAGAGTTACATCATATTTATGGATAGCAACACTAAACAACATAGTAAACTGAAATCTCCTGACTTGGGGTGGTGAATATACAATACAATATACAGATGATATATTATATTATAGAATTTTACACTTAAATATTCATAATTTTATTCATCAATGTCACCCCAATAAATTCAATAAAAACAAAAAATTCTTATCACTTTAATTTATAAATTCAATGTTTGTGAATGTTTAGTGGTAGGGCACTTAAAGGTGGTTGGAAAATTTATATGGAAAGCAAAGGGCCAAGAAGAGCAAAGACAATTTTGCAAAAGTGTAAAGAGAGGGGACCATCTTACTTATAAAACATATGCAAAAATACATATGGAATATATGACTGAAAATGTAAGTTGTATTCAGATTATAGAGGGCCTTTAATTCTTGACTAAGGAGTTTGAACTTTATATTGAAATTTCTGGAGGAATCATTGATTATTTATTAATACAATAAGGTGATGGATTAGAGCTTTTTCCCAGGAAGGTTAATCTGGAAGATCTGTATAGGATATATGGGAGCCTGGAAAGACATTAAGGAAATTGTTTCAGGCTCGAGATAATGAGGGCTGGTACTAAAGTGGCAGAAAGGAGAAAGGAAGAAGGGGTGCATATGGCAAAGATATTAGGAGTTATAATTATTAGGATGTAACATTTAAGTGAGGAGACCAAGAAAGAGGGATGGTTCAAAGGTAACTCAGAGTTTTTATACTTTGGGTGAATAGAAGGGTGGTAACATAACCTATAGATATAAAAGCCTAAGTGACCAGCTGACCATTTAACCAGCCAGTTGCTATGATGCACACTGAACACCAGGGGGCAGATGCTCAACATAGAAGCTGTCCAGCTGCGGTCACTTGGCATTGGAAGTTCTCAGGTGACATACCGAGAACCAGATTGGAGGGTGTATCACCTAAGAACCACCTTCTTGTAACCTGGGACCCCCTCTGGGGATGTTGGAGAGCCAGTTTTGGCCCAATCCCCATAGGCTAGGCCGAGGAACCCAACCAGTGCATGAATCCATGAATCCATGCACTGGGCCTCTAGTTAATAATAATTAAAAAGAAAAGTAGAAGAACATGTTTTAGAGATAGGAGCTATGAGGATTTCTATTTTTAATTTTGAGTTTGATTCCTAGTTTTGATTATTATACTTAAAGCAATAGAACAGAACAGTATAATAGGAGAGCAGAAATAATTATATAAAAGGCTATTAAAAAGTTTCTCTTAGATTTTGGATTCTATAATAATTATATTTTAGGTCTAAGGAGATATAATAACTCCACTGTATTTGCCTGGATTTGATCCTTTAAAACCCAACGCCCATCTCCTCCTTTGAGACATCTCTTATCCCATGGAATATGTAAAAGCTTTGAAATAGATAACCTATCTCTACTTCCTGTCTACTTCCTGGTTTGAAGGCCATACCTCATGAGTGACAAGCCTGTGTGACTGGCATAATAAATAACCTTTCTCGAGTAATTCTTGGTCTGGAGAATGTTTTGACTCTCTCAGACTAAATATTCCCTCCTTCCCCTCACTTCCCCTCAAATACAGAAACTGTTTTATAAAAGGTTTATTTATTATGGTCTATTTTGAAAGAATATCTAAATGATAAAAACTTTGCTCCTAGTAATAGGAAAGTTATTCTCTTAAAGGCAGATTCTTTGATCAACCAAATAATTCTCCAGTGTTTTATTTGCCATACTTTCAAGAAATGCGCTCTCCAGAGCAGTGTTTGCACTGGATTGCTGAAACACTGACAAACAAAGGTGTTTTGTGTGAAGTGCCTCCTCTAAAAGTGAGATTGGTGGGAAAAACAGTAACATTTTTGTTTTTCTGTAAATTTAACCTTGGTGTTTGTTTTTTGTTGTTGTTTGTTTTCTTTTCTCACAGAGAAGTAGGTAGGTTGATAGATAATTAGATAAGTGCCCAGATACATGTATATATGTATGTATATATATACATATATATAGAGTAAGTTATCAGAATCTGCCTTTGAAAACATGGTTTATTTTGGTGGATAAAGTATGCAGAAATACTTTGATTAATAGATTTAAGTTAAGATGCTTGCAAGATAAAAATCCTTCAACTGTGATTAAATGATGAATTTTAGTTATCCTTGTATCACCCATCTTGTTGCCAATGTAGCTGGGCTCTCACATAAGCGACAGTTGTCAGAAAATGAATACTTTAAAAAGGACTTCTATATCTAAATACTTATATTTAATCAGAGAGTCCTTTGGCTTCTGAAAATAAGTTGTCTAATGAGAATTTCATTTGAGCAGCTGTGACTGAGGAGGTCAACAGGCATTGCCTAGGAGAATATGGCCCAGCTGGTTAAATCTGGTTGTTGTCGTGATTTAAATGGTCAAGTGCTGCTTGTAATCCAGGACCGTCTGTTTGTAAAGGGAATAGTGAGTGCTTCAGCATAATGTACAGCTGTTTTAATCTCTCTTTAATAATAGTGCTTCAGCTACTATCATGTCTTATGTATCACACTACTAAGTATATGATCCTCGGCCGAATGAACTAGTTTGGGTCAGGTTCTGACATCCTGTGAGATTGTAAAGAAAGGGATAGTGATGTAAATCTCAACTCCTGACAAAATAAATCCTTTCTTCTGATTTTCTGACTCTTTTAAACGACTTATTTCTTAGGTAATAACTACTGTGACCATGAGGGAGTGATAAAGCTTGTGGTTGTATAGAAACAGACCAATAAGTGAGCCCTCTTTGGTAGAGGCCATAAACTTAATGGAAAGTATGCAGGGTTTAGGTGCAGCTTCCTATCTGTTGATCAGAAATTAGAGTATTTGTACAGTGGAGTTGTGTGCCTCGAACTATCATGCTAATTAAAGTATGTGGGTTCATTTGACTATATGTAGAGAAAGAGCATGAGCATTTGAGCTTTGGATTCCTGGTGGGATAGGCTTTCCAATGGATTATGCAGCTGTTACCCAGCACAAGAATGAACACATGTTTATGTGTATATCTGATGTATTATTATCATTATTCACATCTCTGAATAATAATTTGGATTTCTACATATATTTTCTCTGAATTTAGTTAGCCTATATATTGGTGTGTATTGCTCATCTGATAGCTTTGCTGTACTAAATGAGGAATGTGATATAGTTTAAACAATGGAAAAACTCCTTTTTGAAAGTCACGTGTTCTTGAGTGAACTAGATCTGGGTTTGACTATATGTTCTAATATTTATTTATTTATTTATTTATTTAATTGATTTTTTTGCAGTATAATAGTAGTACATGTTTTCCTTTCCCCCTCCCTCTTATCCTCCCCCCAGCCTCCCCCACCCCCCAGCACATATCCCCAGCTTCCCCCCTCCCCGCCCCAGTGTCTTTCATTCATTGGTTATGTTCATATGCATGCATACAAGTCCTTCAGTTGATCTCCCCCCGCATCTGCCTCCCATCCACCCAAGCCTTCCCCTGTAGCTTGACAGCCTGTTCAAGGCCATCCTGCCTCTATATCAATCACTCTCCCCTGTTTCTTTTCTTCAAAAATATCTTGCCTCTGCATACTAGAAATAAATGTATAAGAACAAAAAATGTTTCAGTCTCAGTTTCAATGTCCAACTGTTCTGAGTCCCAATTTCAGTGTCAAATAATTCTTTATGTGTATAAGTCAGCAATGGTATCCCGATGGTGGACACATTGTGTCAATGCAAGATCCATCCTCTCTGGTTTGGTCCTGGGGTGCCTGCAGACATGCACAGCTGCCGACTGCTAGCATGGCAAGGTGTCGTCAGTGTCCCCCATCTCTGGACCATCCTCGTGACTGGAACAGATCCATCAGTTCCTCACATTCGCAGGAACCCACATGCTCTTGGAGTTGTTCTCTGAAAACACACAAACACATTCTCGACCAAAAGTTAACAAAGGGATCCTCTATGTAAAATATGTTCTAATATTTAGAGAGATAATAAAGCCTACTGATTAAGAGTGTGAGCTCTGGAACTAGACTGCCTGTTTGCAACACAGTACACATTTGCCAGGTGGGTGACATAGGACACCTCTCTGTGCCTCAGTTTTCTCAACCAAAAAATATATGTAATTATAGTGCTATCATGAGGATCAAGATTTATTTAATGCACCTAAAACATTTAGAACATTGCCAGAACATTGTTTTCTAGCTGTGGTACCTTGAACAAATTATATTTTGTGCTTCAGTTACCTCATCTGTAAAACTGGATAAATAATACCTTGTAGAGTTGCTTAAGGATTTGAAATCCTATATAATAATCTTATATAATAAAGAGGTAGTATGCAAATTGACCCTCACGTCCTTGCACAAGATGGCTGCCCCCATGTGGTCAAAGATGGCCATCCTTATGTAGTAAAGATGGTCACCACCAGATGGCCAGCAGGGGAGGGTATTTGTGGGGGATCAGGCCATAAGGGAAGGACAGTTGACAGTGACCAGGCCTGCAGGGGAGGGCACTTAGGGGCAACCAGGCTGGCAGGGAAGGGCAGTTGGGGCCAACTGGTCCGGTAGGGGAGGGCAGTTGGGGATGACCAGGCCTTCATGGCAGGGCAGTTGGGGGCGACCAGGCCTGCAGGGGATGGCAGTTGGGGGCAATTGGGCAGGGAGGGGAGCAGTTAGTAGTTAGTGTCTATCAGGCTGGCAGGGAAATGGTTAGGGGGTGATTAGGCTTGCAGGCAGGTGAGTGGTTCAGAGCCAGCAGTTCAGGATTGTGAGAGGGATGTCCAACTGCTGGTTAAGTGGGACATCCCCCAAGGGGTCCCGGATTGGAGAGGGTGCAGGCTGGGCTGAGGGACACCCCCTGCCTCAATGCACGAATTTTGTGCACCGGACCTCTAGTAATATATACAAAACACATAGCTTATATAATTGTGATTATTACCCTAGTGCTGTTTTAATTACTATTACTGTTATTATTTTGAGAAAAATTTAAGAGAAATATTACAGAAAACTCATCCTGCACCACATACAGAATTCTAGGAAATGTCCCATGGTGTTAGGGGATTTTAGCATTTGGCAGCAATGATGTTCTTGTTTTCTGGAAGAGCAATTTAGTTTAGCTCTCCTTTCAAGCTTTGGGAAAAGCTGATACTAAAACTTCCCCCCTGGAAGCCAACCTTCCCTGGTGTTGTCAGTGAGAGAAGTTGGTAAGGCTTGGATAAGGTTTTTAGAGCGATTTTTAAGAGTGATATGTTCTGTTAAAAAAAAAATTCTAATAAAAGTCCAGGCCAAAAAAAAAATAACATTCATACCATGATAAAGCATCAAAAGTATCTTTTAAGGCAAAATTTATGGGTATTATGTTTTTGCCACATCTTTAATTCAAAAATTAAAAATTTAAAAATTGTATTGGTGAAGTGTTTAGAGTATCTCAGATCCGAACCTTTTTTTATATTTCTCATTCAGGGGAGAAATTGGAAAAGTTTTGGAATTTTATTTAACAAACACATTAAATATTCATTATAACTTCATTTCAACTTATTTTTCTTCTTTTTAAGATATGTCTTTCTTTTATATGATATTTGTCCTTGGTCCTGTTTTAAATAATTTGTATCATATTCATAGCAAATAGTTATTTAGTATCAGATAATTTAAATAAACATATTTTTGAAAGTGTGTACTATTAAGGATTAGAATGAGGAACTAGAACTGGTTTTTGAATTATGAAAAATATTATGTTTGGTAGGTTTTTGTGTTAAGTATTCTTATTTTTTGGAAACTGGTCATCCTCTCATATGACTTTATAAAAGATACTAGAGGCCCAGTGCACGAAATTCATGTGGCGGGGAGGGGGTAGAGGGCATGTCCCTCAGCCCAGCTTGCACCCTCTCCGATCTGGGACCTTCTGAGGGTTGTCCGACTGCCTGTTTAGGCCCGATTCCATTGGACATCTCTGTCACAATCCAGGATTGCTGGCTCCCAACTACTTGTCTGCCTGCCTCCCTGATTGCCCCTAACTGCTTCTGCCTGCCAGCCTGATCACCCCCTAAGCACTCCCCTGCCAGCCTGATTGATGTCTAACTGCTCCCCTACCAGCCTGTTTGCCCCCAACTTCCTCCTCTGCTGGACTGGTCACCCTTAACTGCCCTCTCCTGCAGGCTTGATCACCCCCAACTTCCCTCCCTTGTAGATCTGGTCCCTCTCAATTGCCCTCCCCTGCTGGTCATCTTGTGGTGGCCATCTTGTGTCCACATGGGTGCAGGATCTTTGACCACATGGTGGCAGCCATCTTGTGTGTTGGAGTGATGGTCAATCTGCATATTACTCTTTTATTAGATAGGATAATCATCCTGGATCCTGTGAGCTCTAGACATTATGAATAAATGTTGATTATTTCAATTTGCTGTTCTTTTGCAATTCCCATTTACAGTGTTGGCAATGTTCTAGTGGGTTGAATCATTTTCCTGACTTCATTTTGTGTGTCTCTGCCTTGAAAAGATACTTCAAATCTTGGCCCATTTTTATCTTCTCCGTTTTAAATAGTCTGTTCTTAAAGTTCTTTCTCTAGGAATGTTAACAGATGCAGGCAGTTGCTTCTGATTTTTCCTCTTACTGACCTGGGAAGCAAGAAGGTGCTCACGTAGCATTCTGTTAATTAGAAAGAGGATGACGTTTTCAGGTGGTTTGATGAAATGTCATATTTCCCTATGACTTTTGAACTGGTGGAGTTTGAGTGGATAATTAACATTTTGCATTTTTTTCCCATGGAAAATTCATTAGATTCACTTATTCATCATTTATGCTAGTATTTTCAAAAGTAATAGGGGCAGTTTTTAGATCTATATATTTTCTCTTTTACAATATGTATAAGGAAAAAATGAAAAGAAAAGGAAGTGGTAAACTTAAATATGTATTTATTATGTAATATTTGATACATGTGTAAGGTATAAAAATGAAACAATGACCTGTGAATTCATTATCCAATTTAATAAAAATTACTGATACTATTGAATCTACCTGTTTTATTCACCTGTCCAATCTCTTTGTTTTCCACCTAGATGCAACTATTGCCAAGGCTTCGTGTTTATCATCTTTTTTTGTTTTAAAGTAGTTTTGTATGTGTGCCTAAATAACACATTATTTAACTTACTTTTAGAACTTTGTTTAAATATATCACACTGTAACTCTATGTGATTTGCTTTTTTATACTCATAATTATATTCTAAGTTCAATTTTGCTCTGCACAGCTCTAGTTTATTTTCATTTTTGTATAATATTCCATACAGTAGCCCATGGAACGCTACACAGAACTATAGCCTTCTGTCTTCTGTGTCTGGACATCTGGATGATTTCCAGTTTTCTGCTCATACAATGATAGTATGAACATCCTTACACCTGTCTTCTGATACACATGTGCATGAGTTTTTTTCCACTAGGGTGTATTTCCAGGAATGGAATTGCTGTTGACAATTTTTGTATTCTTTTTCCACTCTGTTGAAAACTTACTCAAAGAAGTTGGCATTGCAGTGTGTGTGTGTGTGTGTGTGTGTGTGTGTGTGTGTGTCTGCGTGCGCACACTCAGAAGCTTGAACTTAACTGTCTCTACACCTTTTGGTTCCACCTTCCTGAAAATGTCTAGTACTAGTTTCTTTTTATTACTGAGCTTTTCAGAAGCTCACAAGAGCCTTTGATGGACCCTTTACTGCAATTTTCTTTTTTCTTCTTGTTATATCTTAATAGAATGTCTTTAGCCCTTCTTTCAACTATGGGCATGGATGTATTGTCATACTCCTGGTTTGTGATTATAGACTTGTTAGGAAACATACTTTTCCCCCTTTTGATCTCCTTTATTAGCATTTCCAGTTCACTATGGTTTTGAATCAAAGTAATTCCTGATCTCTATATTATGCTCACAATAATTTTTTTCTTAAATACCTCTTCATATTCAAAATGAACTAGAAAATCCTGTTGATTATTGCCACTGTTCTATCCAGCATTTATATTGAAATAAACTTTTTTTTTCTAGCCAAAGAGCTGACTTGTTAGTTGTAAATCTTCACCTTTTAAAAATAATGTTTGAGGTTCCTTTCAGATACTGACCTTGATTTGATGTGCATTCTTGTCCTGACTCTGATAACTTATTGGGTAGTACCTAATACTCAATTAATTATTTAATAAATTGATTTTCTTAGCACTAGTTTCTTAATTTGGAAAATGAGGACATTGGTTTAGCGTTAAAGGCCAAATTCTAGAATTCAATGCTGCTTTGATTTTTTCTTAAAGTTTGTATCTAAATTTCAGCATTCACTATTAGTAATTTTCTCTTTCAAACTGTTTTCAGACTAAACAAGTCATATGGACCAATCTCACGATCCACTTTTTTTATTATGTTTGAAGTTGTCTTTACTATTCTCAGACTCTTTTTACCTGATATTAGAATCTTTACGGAGATAAAAACTGCCACTTATTTTTGATGTATGAAAGAGTCATTGTCCAAGAAAGTACTTCTAGACAAAGGCAGAGGTAATTGGCTCAGAGAGCTCTGTATATAGTTTGAGAGATTGGTACACAGTGGGTTGTGTTAGTTGGTACCATGATCCAGAAGAAGGTAAAGGCTGGGCTATTATAAATGGGTTTTGGGCCTGAGAGGGAATTCATGACCATAATTATTGGTCATATGAGGCTTTGGTTTAATGTTGAATAAGTGTGACACTTAGATCTATCATAGCATTCTTGAGGGTTTGAGTATAACTAAGGAGCCATCACTAAGACAAGTACTCCCACAATGAAATCATAGAATACAGGCCATCCACTAGCACTGGAAGTGCAGACGTTAGAGGCATGGTACTTGCTCTGACATGATGAATTGAAATTGGATATGAACAAATAGATGTCTAGAAAAACATGAAGATGCAATGAAAAACAACTTGAAAATGTGGCCAAGTATTGAATTATTTGCAATAAGACACATGGCAATGACAACAGCTACTAACTTACAACCTATCGTCAAAGGGTAGTTTTTAGGATGACTAGAAAATGGTTCACTAGGTTCCATTCTACTCCAGAGTGTAGTAATTACTTTAACTGGGACTTCCTCCAGATACCTCAGGAATATCTTTTATCTTGTACTTTTTATTCATTCTGTAGACAGGGAAGAGATGGGAAATTAAAGAATCAATGAATAAGCAACATGTTGTTTTGGAGCTATCTCCCTTTGTTCTCAGGTGGAAGAGGGAAACTGGGGAAAACTGCTCGATGTACCTAATGTAAAAAATTCCAAATATTATTCTTTTCAAAAATATCTAATAATATCACATACAGTAATGGCGTCATTTTGAAATACAGAGAACAGTAGTAAATTAATGTTTGCTTATAAATATTATTGCCACACAACTCATGTGTCCAAAAGCTCATGTATTAATTTTATTTCCCCATTAGTAATTTTAATTTAACTCTTAAGCCCTCGTTTTGACTAATAGCAGAAAGTCTGATCTCACTTCTGGTAAGCTCAATTACTTCAGAATTTAACTTCAGTCAGTTAGAATTATGCCCCCTTTTATTTCTTCATGGTGTTATCTGATATTCAGAGGGTTTAGGCATTTTACTGGCATCGGAACATTGGTATCTGGCCAATGATCATCAATCTCTATTATGCTTGGAATAAAATTCATTGCTTAGAACAAACAGCATACTCTAGCTTTCAAGGCCCATCTTATATTACTTTACCCTTTTCTCAGGCCACTGCAGCTTCACTGGCTTCTCCCTACCCCCAACTCAGGCATATCTGAGTTTCTTTGTACTTGCTTTCCCTTGTATCTAGAATGATTTTCCTTTAGAGCCATGTGTATGGCTCCATCTCATCATTCAGATTTCAGCTTAATTATCTCTTCTTCAGAGGAGCCTTACTCAACCTCTAAATCTGAAGTGGACTCCACTTGCTCTTTAACATCTTATTCTATTTCATTTCACCTTAGCATTTCTCACTACCTGATAGGCTCTTGTTCATTTGTCCTCCTAATTGTTTGTCTCGCTCCACCAAACAGAGGAAGTCAATGAGAGCAGAGACCCTCTCAGGTTTGTCCACTGCTGTATTCCCAGTGAGTCCCTCCTGTTCATGGCCTTTTATTCTCTTTGTTGGTACATATAACCTATTCAAAAATCAGCTGCCAATGGGAATGTGATCCTAGATATAATTTCATTATCTATTGTCCACTAAGACATACACTCCTTAGCTATTCTTAAACTACAGCCTTTCAGTTCTCAGTTCAACATAACTATATGTAATTTGTGAAGTTACACAAATGAATACATTTCTTAGAAATGCCCTAATTATTCAAACTATTGTAAAAACTGAGCATCACCGTCTCTCACTTTCTGTGGCTATTCTACCCTTCACTTGCTATGTAGTTAGTATTATCTTCAGAGGCTAGGGGTACTCCTTCTTGGTATCTAATGTTATTTTCCTAGCTTATTTTTTTCTAGCAGTAATACATATTCTTTATTCCTCACGTCTGCTGTGCTTTTGTTTTCTTTGACATGAATATAACTTGGACATTCCTTCATCACATTAGAGCCACTACACATCATTAGAATTTGGTTCATGGGGTTCTTTTGTAATATTTCCCTAGTGAGCATTCAGAGTAAGACACTTAAAGATGCATCAACCTCATGACAAGCTTTCTTATCTAAAGAGTTAGCACGGTGTTGAAGTTGAATTAGTTCAACCCACTTTATGTTCAGCCATATTCCCTCCTCAAGAATAATATATATCCCCTCTACTTCTCTAAATTTACCATCTATCCATTTTATAATATACTAGAGCTATATCATATCTGCTCTTCTTCTAACTACTTTAGCTCTCATAATATCTTTCTTTTCTAAAACTTGTAGAATCTAAAAAAAAGTCAAATTTAAAAGTTGCCAGGCATGGGAGATGGGGAAAGTAGGGAGAGCTTAATAAAGGGCTACAAACTTCCAGCTATAAGATGAATAAGGTATGAAAAGCTAATGTATTACACTGTGACTATAATGGATAACATTGTATAATTAAAATTTGCTAAGATTAGTGTAAATCTTAGCTGAGTAGAAGTTAAGTGTTCTTAAACTCCTCTCCCCCCCCCCCCCCAAAAAAGGAGTAAATAGGTGATGGATGTGCTAATTAGCTTGATGGGAGGGGGAATCTTTTTACAATGTATATGTGTATCAAATCATCCCATTGTATACTATAAATATCTTACATTTATGTTGGTTACATATCAATAAAGCTGAAAAAACACTCCATTTATCAATAAATTAGAACTCAAATTATATTGTTTGCTTTTTTTAAAAATTGAGGTAATTATAGATTCACATGTAGTTATAAGAAATAATACAGAGAGACCCATTGTGCACTTTGTCTATTTCCCCTCAGTGGCCATATTTGTGAACATATAATATCACAACCAGGTTATTGGCATTGATACAAACCACCGATTTTACTCTGTCTCTCCAGTTTTAATTGTACTTAGTTGTGTGTGGGTGTATACATTCAGTTCTATACAATTTCATCACCTGTAAATCACTTGTTTAGGCTCATGTATCATCACTGCAATCAAGATACACAATAGTTCCAACACCATAAGGATCCCTGTGTTACTCTTTTGTAACCACACCTACTTTCGTTCCACTTTAAAGCTCCTCACTTTCTGTGCCAAATCCCTCAGCCACTAATATATTCTTAATTTCTAACATTATGTCATTTTAAAGATGTTATATAAATGGAATTATACTGTATGCAAGTTTTAAAAATTGGCTTCTTAGAGTAAGTCATCATAATTCCCTGGAGATTCAGCCAAGTTGTTGCATTGGGTTCAATAGTATCCAAGAAGGCATACTAGTTTCTATTGCTGAGTAGTATTCAGTAGCCTGTATCATATGCATCTATCACAGTTTGTTTAATCATTTACGAGGTTGAAGGACATCTTTAATTCAAATATACAGCTTTTAGATGTTACAAATAAAATTGCTATAATCATATGTGTACAGGTTTTTGTGTGAGCATAACTTTCGTTTCTATGGGATTAATGTTTAGGAATATAATTTATGGGTTATATGGTAAGTTATGATTAGTTTTTAAAGAAACGTAACCATTTCACATTCCCACCAGCAATGTATGAGTGATTTAGATTATCTGCATCTTTGTCAGCATTTGGTTTTGTCACACTCATTTTAGCCTTTCTGATAGATGTGTAGTGAGACCTCAATATGGCTTTTAATTTATTTTCTCTTCTGGCTAGTGATGTTGAATATAATTTCATATGCTTGTTGGCCATCTGTATATCTATCCTTCGTGGCGAAATATCTAGTCACATCTTTTGTCTATTTTTAATTGGATTATTTTAACTTTAAAGTTGTGAGAGTTCTTTATAATTCTAGATACTAGTACTATGTTGGATATGTGGTTTTTAAATATTTTCTCTCAGTCTGTAACTTACCTTTTCATTTTCTTTACATAGGCTTTCGCAGAGCAGAGATTTATATTTTTGAAGATGTATAATTAAGCAATTTTTTATTTTAGGAATCATGCTTTTGTTGTTAAGTCTAAGAACCATTTGCATAGCTCAATGTTCTAAACATTTTCTCCTGTGTATTTTTCTAAAAGATTTATAGTTTTACATTTTATATTTAAATCTATAATCCATTTAGAGTTATTTTTCTGTCATGTGGGAAGTTTAGGTCACTTTATTGCATTTGCTTGGTTTAGGCTTCAGTTTTTTTGCATTAGCAACATCATTGGATATAAAACCTATATATACATAAAAACATAAAGATTAATCACAGTTCTATAAATTAGCAATGAACATATATGAAAACCAAAGTAAAAAACACAATACTATTTACACTTGTTCCAAATAAGATGAAAGGGTTAGGTATACATTTAAGAAAACATATACAGGATCTGATGCTGACATTACAAAATTCTGATAAGATAAATCAAAAAAGGCTTATATAAATGGCAGGGTATACTATGTCATAGTTTGGAAGACTCAATATGGTAAATATGACAATTCTTCCCCAAGTGATCTATATGTTTAATGCAATTCCTATCAATATCCCAACAAGACTATCATGTACATAGACAAATTTATTCTAAAATTTATATAGAAAGGGATAGGACCTAGAATAGCTAAGATATTCTTGACAAAGAAGAATAAAATGTTAGGAATTACTGTACCCAATACTAAGATTAACTATGTAGCTTCACTAATCAAAACAATGTTTTTTTTGTTAAAAAAAATTAGACATTGATCGATGGAACATAATATAGAGAACCCACAAATAGAATCACAAAAATATGCTCAACTGATTTTTTATAAAAGTTGGAAAATATTATTTGCTATTTATATTTGTTGATCTTGTCTCCCAAGAATATTTTAATTTCATTGAGGAAACAAACCATATCTTTAGTCTATATTCCCAATGCCTAGTATAGATCTTAACATACAGTAATATGCACCAATCTAAAAATCTGTCGATTTATAAAAGGTTCCAAAGAGATGAATAATATTATGGCTCAAAGGAGATGAGTTGATTCAGTTTTTAGGGAGTGTTTCTTCAGTTAAGAGAACACATAAACACACACACACACAACTAAATAAATAAATATTTATATGTATTTATTTATATACTCATTATTTCCATAAGCACTCATTAAATTCTTTCACCTGATAAAATGGGCCTGAGATGGGGAAAGGTAAAAATGGAGACAGAGGAGAAGATGAACAGAGGGACAAATAAGTGTTGGTGTTTAGTAACTCATAGTTTAGTGGAGAAAACATGCACATAGAGTAATTATATTATAATAAGTGTTATTATAGAACGTTCTTTAAAATGCTGTGGGAGTACAGAACAGGGAACTAACATTTTGTCTAGGAGACCTTAAAAGGGATTTGTCAACATTTAAACTGGATTTTTATAAATTATAAACTATTTATAGTAAAGAAGAGATAGGATCACAGGTAGGGAAAACAGCATGTATAAAGTTTCAGTAGTATAAATAAACCTGTGTGTTTGGTGACTTCAAGAGTTTTGGTGTGGCTAGGACAGGAGAGATGACTGATAAAATAAACTGAGGCCATTCTAAAGAGTTTGGATTTTCTTTTGGAGAGTAGGGAGCTATTGAGAGCTTTATAAGCAGGAGGATGAGAGACATAAATGGACACATTTCTTAGAAGAGTAACTTTGGTGGCATTGTGATTATCAGTTGGAAAGCAGTGAGGCAAAATGCAGGGAAATCATTTAGTGGGCTATTTTAATGGCTTATGCATGCACTGATAATTGTCTAAACATAAAGCGGTAGCAGGAGATAGAGTAGAGGAATCAGTATATATATGTGTGTGTGTGTGTGTGTGTGTGTGTGTGTGTTTGTGTGTGTGTGTGTGTGTGTGTGTGTGTGTGTGTGTGTGTAGGTTGCTATATACAGGCATGGGATTGTGAGGTTGAGGTGAGAGTCAAAGACAATTGGAGTAACCAAGCAGGGAGATTTAATGGTGGGGTTATTAAGAAAGTGAATATATTCATATATTCTTTTGGTAAGCAGGCTGAGGTGTGACTCCAAACGGAAAACACCACAAATCATACAAATCAAGAGGTTCAGGTCTTCATTTTCACTTTAGGAACATTTGTGAAACTGCCCAGACTGTCAAGGGTATGCATATCCAAAAAGCCACCAAATTGCTGAAGGGTGTCAATTTTCAGAAGCAAGAGTGCCATTCCTTCTTTCCAATGGAGTTGGTAGGTGTACCCAGGCTATAAAGTGGGGCTGGATGCAGGGTTGGTGGCCCAAAAAGTGATGAAATTTTATAGCAGGTGCTTGAAAATGCAGAGATGTAGATTCTTTGGTCATTGAGCAGGTGAGCAAAGCTCCCGTGATGTGGCAACTTACAGAGTTGATGGGCAGACTGACCCACACATGTGCTCTCCCTGCCACGTTGAGAGGATCCTCACTGAAAAAGTGCAGGTGGTTCCTAAATCAGAAGAGGAGGTTGCATAGAAGAGAAAGATATCCCAGAAGAAACAAATACTTATGGCCTGGGAATACCTTCAGCATAAATTAAATGCTAATAAAAGTTAAAAAAAAAGAATCTTAATACCTATCTAATAAAAGTATAATATGCAAATTGACCATCACTCCAACACATAAGATGGCTGCCCCCATGTGGATACAAGATGGCTACCACAAGATGGCCAGCAGGGGAGGGTCGTTGGGAGGTTCCAGGCCTGCAAGAGAGAGCAGTTGGGGGTGATCAAGCCTGCAGGGGAGGGTAGTTAGGGGTGACCAGGCCAGCAGAGGGGGAAAGTTGGGGGTGACCAGGCGTGCAGGGAAGGGCAGTTGGGGAGGACCCAGGCCTGCAGGAGAGAGCAGTTCAGGGAGACCAGGCCTATAGGGGAAGGCAGTTAGGTGTAATCAGGCTGGCAGGAAGCAGTTAGACATCAATCAGGCTGGCAGGAAGAAGCGATTAGGGGCAATCAGGGAGGCAGGCAGGCAGGCAAGCAGTTGGAAGCCAGCAGTCCTGGGTTGTGAGAGGGATACCCGACTGCCCATTTAGGCCAGATCATGACTAAATGGGCAGTCGGACATTCCTTGCACATTGCCAGATTAGAGAGAGTGCAGGCTGGGCTGAGGGGCATGCCCCCCATGCACAAATTTCGTGCACCAGTCCTCTAGTAATAGCTGAGAAGGTTTAGGGCGAAGGTTTGGGTTTAGATGTACTGAGCTGGAACATTCTATAAAGGGGATGTATTCAGCAGGCCAGAAGAGTACTCATTGGCTCCCTTTGCTATCATTGTTATGGCTTTAGTCACCTTTTTGTTAAAGAACTCATTGTGATTAGTGATTGTTGCTTTTAGGTGGAGGTTGGTATCAGATTTACTCCACACATGGAAGTTTTGTAATCTGCCATTCTATTTATATAAAAGGGAAGTGACTGTAGGCCAGTAGGGTTCTTGTGCATCTTCTCTGTTTAGGGTAAACTCAATTCTGTAGCCCAGTGGTTCAAATTGTCAATACCACTGACATCATCTGGGAACTTGTTAGAAATGCAAATTCTTGGGTCTCACCCCTGAAATCAGAAACTCTGTGATGAGGCCCAGCAATCTGTGTTTTAACAAGCTTGCCATGTATTTCAGATGTACACTAAAGTTGGAAAACTAGGCTATAGCAGTTACAGTGTACTATACATTTGACACTATAGTCCAAGCTATATAATATGATTGAGCAACATATTTTCAGCTATAGTCATGATCAATGATTGTCTAGTAAGTTTTAAAAAATGCATAATTTTTATTTATTGATTGATGAGAGGGAGGGAGGGGGGAGAGAGAGAGGAGGGGAGGGAAGGGAAGGGAAAGGAAGGGAAAGGAGGGGAGTGGAGGGGAGAGGAAGGGAAGGGAAGGGAAGGGAAGGGAAGGGAAGGGAAGGGAAGGGAAGGGAAGGGAAGGGAAGGGAAGGGAAGGGAAGGGAAGGGAGAGGAAAGCATCAATGTGTTGTTTAAGTTATTTATGCATTTGATGGTTGATTCTTACATGTGTCCTAACCTGAGATAGTACCAGAAATCTTGGCATATTGGAACAATATTTTTGTAACCAACTGGACTACCCTGCCAGGGCAAAATAATGGGTAACTTGATTTGATTCAAAAGTAGGGTGAAAGTACAAATTACAGGCTTTTTATGTCAAAGTATATAGATATTACCTCCTTGTTTTATTACTACTTCTTTAAATCCTATTCATGTAAGTTTGTATTTCTGAGTAGTATCTGGAAAATAAAATTAATATATATAATAAAAAAATAAATTCAGTACCATGTTAGTGGTTTAGCGAATAGTTAGGGTGTTGATGTTAGGGGCTCAGGTTAGGGAAGAAAAGCTAATGAGAGAAAGAAGAACAGTTATGGTGTAGTTTCAGAAGTATTCGTCTGGATTCAGATTTAGTTGTTCAGTTTCTGTACATTGATCATACGTGTAGCACTCAAGTCATAGCATATGACCCCTTATATAAGGATGCTTCAGAGATACTATTGAACGATGAACCAAATTTAATGCAGAAAACAAAGCCCATTGTCTTTGGGCTTAGGAAGAGTACCATTTCATTGCCAAAGAAAATCTTATATTCTTGTTAGACATGTGTATCCAAAAGTGTTGAGGTGGCCCAGGCTTAAGTGATTTTCCTAGTTGTTTAGGTGAACAGCCTCAGGTTCTCTGGTGATGATGAACTTTAGTTTTTGTTAGCCCCACTTGCTCTGCCATTCCTGCTGTTTTGCAACAGGGCTTAAAAGTGCTTTAAGTGCTTGTGACCGTGGTAATGAATGAAAATGTCTTTCCAGCACTGAGAGGATTGCATTAGACTGAATAGTCACCTCCCTTGTAAAAGCACTATTAGAGTGGGGCAGCTGTAAGTAAGGATAACGATTTGTGTCCACTGCTTATTTACTGAAAATTGTCAATGTATTATTTATTGAGAGCTCTCCAGACAGTGCTTGTCAGAATAAAATTGTCAGCTCTGAGCAAAATGTTATAATACATAATAAAAATGCTAGGTACGCATTTTAGGGCGACAACTAATTAGACCTGCTTTTTCTTAAGGAAGAGGTAGGAAAAATGTCTAGCATTGTGGATTTTCTCCATTTGTGTTCGTCTTTTTCTTTTCCCCCTGCGCAGCTCAGTATTTGGTTTAGAAACTTACCAGGCCGGAGAAATTATTTGAACAACTTTGTATTGTTGCCAGTAGATACCCCAAGTGGCGAGGAGGCTTGGTAAAGGAGGAAGGCCTGGCTTGCCACCCCGCACTGAGCAGCTGCCCTCACCTCCATGGTTTGTCTGAAATTAGAAGATGTCACTTCCTCCCTGAGCAGTGCTCGTGGAAAACTGCCTCCAGTGTAAACAACGTAAAATTATTAAGCTTATTCCTCAGCCGTGCTAATTAACCCCAAACAAATTTCACATCAAGGAAACAGAATTCAATCAATGTAAATGTTATTGCTGTGTATTACTGTAAGCAATAATATAGTGGCTAAAATAATTAATTATTTTGGATTTTTTTTAAAAGAAAGTGTTCTTTTTTTAATGGTGTCGCACAATATTTTGTGAATTTCCCCCCCCCCCCCCCATTTTCTTCAGTCTTTCCTGGCATGGAATTTAAAAGACTTGCCTGGTAAAACATGGGTAATATACAGTCACTTTTTACAGGAAGAGAAAAATGTATTTTGGAGTGCTTCAGGTTTACTTAGTCTAATGTGTTTTCAGTGGCAATACATATGCCAATTTTGTCTCCTACCTATTGTAGTTTACTACTCATTGTAACAATTTTCTATACTTTTCCTTACCAGTCTTAAAATGAAAGGCACATGGTGATGGTGGTAGTAGGAATGATTAAAAATAAAAATAAAAGGTGGTTAAATGCAATCTATATCTGAGAGGGAAAAATGTCATTTTTACTGTATTTTAGGTTTGGGAATCAATTGCTAAGATCTTCCCCTTTTATTCTTAAATCTGGGGTTACATATGAAGTAATATAATCCTATTCAATATAGCTTTCTTAACCAGATTTCTAAATAATTGCTTGATTGTGCCTGTGACAACTTTGAATAAAATTTATTATCATCTTCATCATCCTCAAAGACTTTAAAGACAGGAAGTGCAGAAGGCAGATGACATATAACTTTATTTTTCATGCAATAAAATGCACATTTGATTAATATAAATTTAATTATCAGAGAAAACATATTCTATGATATGTAGAATGCAAATCCAATATTATTTATATTAAGATTTATTCTGAGATATAATATAACCTTTAATAATACATATTAGCAAGGGTTAAATTAATTTTAAAATGTAAAAACCAAACGAATAACATAATAAAGCAAAATGTTACTTTTCATAGATTTAACATAAACCATTACATTGTAATTTTACCATGGTCTAGCCTATATCAATCTCTGTCCTCTATCCCCAATTGATTCAGCATCCTATTTTATGACTGCTTTAAATGCCTTACTCTTCTCTGTTAAAACTCTTTCTTTATATTGGTAGGAGTATTTAATCTTTTCATCACAACATAAATACCTAACAAGCAGGTTGCTACTAAATATTTACAGTGATGTCAAAACTAATAACAAGTGTTCCAAGGATTAGCTGGAGCATGCTACTATAAAAAACCTACACAAAAATATAAATTTTTATAATGTGGTTGAGAAGAAAAAATCTTGTGGAAGAACTGTTTTAAGATGACTTGTGAATGTACCACTTATTTGATTATATATTTTGGTTTCAACTGTATTGTTTTAGATGATTGTTTATATTTTTACTTATTGCTTTAGTTTTTATGGCTATAGAATTATTTTCTTTTGGGCCGCTTTGGACATTTATTCTTAACTTTTCAAAAAGAAAATAACTTTAGATTTCATTTATTTCTGTACATATGAAGCTGATAATGTACCATATATAAGAATTTATGTTCAATAATTTTAAAATCTCATAACATTTACACAATGAACATTTCTATGCATTTTAGATGTTTATGTCTCAATATATTTAAAGCAAAAGCTGTGAATGACATACATGCTATAGCAAAGAATACAGGTTTACAGTTTGTATGGAAAAAGATACAATAATAAATAATAATACAAGAATAGCTCTATGTTTTGTGTGCTTACAAATGTAAAGCTATTTTTGCCCATCCTTATATTAAACTATATAATTTCTGTGATTAATATTCCTGGATTTTAAAGTTACACTATAATACCAAACAAAAAATGTGCAATAGAATTCTAAAATAAGGGTCTTCGTTAGAAAAAAATGTACTATTATATTTTAAAATGGGATGCCATTGTTTGCATCCAGTACTTTATTTTCTTTAAGGCTGTAATTGACAAATTGCAGTAATCCTACTATGTCTTTTTCTTCTTGTACTGAACTCACTTAAAACAACAACAACACGAAAATAAAAAAAGGTAAAAAGAGACTCCAGAATTTTTGAAATCAAGTGGTCCTGAAGTGATGGGAAAATAGCCAAGGTGTCACAGCTAATTTCTGACCCTGTTTTATGAGCTCTGCTGTTCCTTATCCCCCCTGTCAGACTGGGAATCCCCGAGGCTGTACAAACTGGCCGAACATCACTCAGCCCCAGTTTTATATCCCCTTTTAATAATGTTGAGTCTCTTCTGTCCAACTTTGATTCAGACAACCTGCTTGTCTTGAAAAAGTGATGTATTTAATCAGTGACTCTATCTCCAGCATCGCTCCCCCTGCGTGTGACTGGAGCCGAGCGGAGTGCAGTGGTCTGTCACTTCTGTTTGAATGGGTAATGTGGAGCCCATCAGCTGAAAAGACAGGAGCTGGAACTGCTTGTTAGGACACATGATCAAAAGCCGCTCTCTGCTTTCTGCCAATCAAACCTCGTGTTGCCTTGTGGGGCAGACATTAAATAGATTTTTCCCCCTGCTTTACACTATGGGCACTTTGCCAGTTTGATATGTGAACTGTTACAAAATTTGGCAGAGTTTTGGCCACTTGCTGACTGCTTTAAAATCTTACTGAACACTTGTTGTCAAAATGAAATACTCATAATACTATATAACGATAAATTCTTTGACTTATGACTTGGTGCCTTTCTCTTGTAATTTGTGGATTTTTTTGTTTTGTAGTTTTTTTCTTTTTTTCTTTTTTCTCCTAGGACAGAAAAACAATAGACAGTTACTTCTTGGGTGAAAATGAGGGAGACGAAACCCTTTAAATCAATTCGATTGCAAAGCCAACACAAATGTATGACAGTTTTGAATAAGATGATAATTACTTTGTGAAAATAACATTAGTGAATTAAATGTTATTTGGCATTCTCTCTTCTTTGCTTTAAGACTTATTTACTTCCTCTAACTCAGGATAGGAGAGTGATTTTGGTATTATATTTTAGCCAAAAACATTAAAAAGTTTATTTTGAAATTTAATTCAAGGTCTTATTCCCTCTGCTTAGTGAGAAGATGGACAGATTTCTAAATCCTAAGACAGTCCCGGTTTTGCAGCTGTCCGGATGGGCATTTTCACTCTGCTTTTTCTTTTCCTCATTCTCTGAAGAGTCCCCCATTATATCACAAACTCATCTTTGTCCCCATTGCAACCCAACAATGATTGTGGGATAGACCCAACTTCTAAAATTTTAAAGAGAAAAACAAGTACCTAAGTACTTTTAACATAAAAGGCGACTGGAATCAGTGTTTCCTACAATTTCCAAACACCCACATAACAGTTCCAAAGCTGTGAAATCTTAGTTGGTGCTTTGATTTCTCCAAACTTGCCACTTGGTACTTGCTGTTGCTTCTCTAATGATCTTTTTAAAAGGAGTTAAACATTTTCACCAAAACATACCATGGCAATCTAGTGGAACTCATTTAAACAGTGAGCTACACATAAACAGCTGCTCCTTCAATAAGCCATTCTTTATAATACCCTTATTACCTTCTAGTGTCTCAAATTCTGATTAGTCAACAGTGCTGATTGCTGCACGGCATTCCGTTGCCCATCTTCCTTCAGCTCAGCTGCTCAAGTCTTAGTTGTTATTTGATTACAACACAACTTGCGTATTGTTTTCCCAAGTTGTTCTTCATATTGTGTGGTAAGAACTCTGAATTCTTCAGGGACGCTGGGATGGAATGGTGTGAGACTAACTTTCTTTGTACACATTAAAAAATCTCTGAATAAAGCATGGTAAAAAAAAATACAACTGAGGAATACTTAGAATGGAAAGACTATTTTTGACTTAAAACTCAATACATCTCTGATCAAATTATGAAACAAAGATTAAGCAAGCACAGTATTTTTAAAAGCATTAGAGTACTTTACAAATGTAAAGAGTTATAAAATTGTTATATAATGGTTATTAAATTTCAGTCAGATATAAAGCCCTGGAAGAGGTAATTATGTAAGTAGATTTCCACAAAAAAAAAAGGCCTACAGGACATTCATCTTTACCCCAGGACTATATAATTTTAGTCTAATTACTGTGCAGCACCAACGATGTCCCCTCTAAAATAGGACAGCATGTTGCGAGTTTAAGTTGTGATGAAATAAGTACGGGTGGGAAAAATCTCTATAATGAAGTTTGAATTTCAGGTATTCCTTTGTTGTGACCCCCTGGAATCTCCTCTTGGTGAGTGGGAAATGCTGACACACTAGAAATGCAACCCCAGTAAAGGCCCTAAATCTGTCATTGTGCTCTGGAGTCTGCTCTGAAAATAGCAAAGCTCTTTTGGTAAATTAAAATCGGTGTGAATGGGAACAGATGTTGATACACTTTACTTTATCTTCAGGGATGCCGGTTAAAGAGGAGAGGGTCAGCAAGGTTAGAGGTAGGAAATATAGTAAGTGTGCAAACTTGTTCTCTATAGGGAGTTCTGTTTGGGGATGGTAGCCAATGGGACTGTATTTATCTTTGGTGGTTAGGTAAGAATTATACCTGCATTGCTTTATCTAGAGGAAAAATGAAGGAGATAGCATTTAATTCAGGGAGGACCATCTTTTTTCGATGTTCCCTTGTGGCTGTGTCTTTTCTTCATCAAACTGCATTTGACTATAAACTGTCTCAGAGTACTATTGGGTTTTATCTCCCAGCATCATTTTGGCATCGCTTCCCAAAGTATTTGTTGAATCCTAGTGCTACAGTAGAGTCTTCGTACTGATATTTGTCAAAAATAATGAAAATGGTTTATGTTCTAAAACTGTGCAATTTATCAAATACCTTGTATAGTCAATTTAAATAAGTCGTAGAAGTTTCAGTCTTGATTTGAAAAAATAGCATAGGGTGAATTTATTTATAAGAACCTTAATCGTTTCTCTCAATTCCTTTTACATTTTAGATTACCTTATAATTTTCTAAATCTACATGAACAATAATGATCAATTTTGTCAGTATTATTCACACCTTTTATTAATTTAACATAGATGAATAAATGTGAATGTTGTGAAGAGTTGATTGGGAATAGATTTTAAATTTGACAGTTAGATTACAGGGTACCTAAGAAAAAATGGCTCTTTCAATAGATACCTAGTAATTTAATTCTTGTTTGAAATTATTATAATTTATTACAGTGTGTGGGTCCTAATGAATGTCTACTATTAAATGAAAAGGAGAAATTGAAATTAAGATTATGAAATTCTTTTAACTCATATCTTAAAATCCTCTTAAACAATTCAGAAGACATTAATAAGCTATGTGGGTTTCTTTCCATATTCTGTAATGGCAAATATAAACATTTTTTTCAGCATTTAAAGATTCTAAAAAATGTTGAATGCATTAAACCTCAAAGCATGCAATCTTGGAATTTTATAAAATGGTAGTAGCCATTATAACAGCATTGAAATTGGCAACTTCATTTAAATATTTATTTGGGTAATAAGCAGACTTTTCTAGCATTTGAATTTTATCAGAAATGACTGGGTTTCCTTCGTGTTAAGCATTTAATGTATATAGGACAATTTGAGATTTCATAGAGCTATAAACTATACCAGATTAACAGTTAAAAATTTCCAAATACCAAGGAGACTTTTTAAAGTCTGAGTAAAAACTTTTAAATAAAATAAAACTGTCCAAATGCCCACAGGCCTTGGAAGTTGTCACTTGCTCCTAGATCTAAGGGAAACCTGTCATGTACACAAATTGCAGATCAGGTCTTTGAAAAATAGTAATTCCTGGACAAAACAATAAACATAGGACAATTTTCTATCCTGATAGATTATTTGAAGGGTTATTTGAAAGTCTCAGTGTGTATCTGACCTGGGAAGAAGCCCCTCACATATTTTGACCATGTTTTTTTTTTTTTTTTTTTTTTGTCATTTAAGAAACAGTTTTTTTTTTGATAGCACAACCATTTAAGAGAGAAAATCAGATTGATTGCCTCTTTGAATTTTAAAATTAGCATGCTTACCTAAAAATCCTGAAGTTTTGTGTCCTAAATTCCAGAGCTTTTTTTTTTTTTAAATTGAGACTGCTATAATGTATGGATAAGTTAGTGATCAGTTTACATATATTTAGAGAAAAAGAATTTAAACAAGTTGTTGAAAAGTTTACAGTTTGATTGCAGAGAATGGCCCTGCTCTAGGTTTCTGTCAGCCGCAGAACAATGCCACACAGGAGATGCCTGGCCCTCTCAGAGAAACAAACCCACCACTGGATGGAAGGGGAAAAGCAACTTCTTCAGAGAGTGGCTATTGGGGTTGATTTTTGTTTGTTAGTTGATTTTTACAGGATTTCCTTCAAGGCTGTGTATATAGCTGTGCCCTTAGACTTTGTCGAGTCACAACTCCATTCTCCTTTGTCATAAAATTCTCCACCTCCCTCTCCCCATTCCCACCCCCCACTTAAGGATATACTGTCTGAGGAACGCAGTGAGACTGCTGGGCTGTTTTTAGATGGGAAGGTGATTTTTTTTTTTTTTTGCCTTTGATAATCTGATCGTTAAGCTCAAGTTAGCTCAGGCATCTGAAAGAAATAAGGGACAGAAATAAGCATGGCAATACTCTTTTAGTAATGATTACTGATCTCTTTTTAAAATGCTTACTGTAGTTTTTAAAGAAGGAAACAATGGATAGAATTTATTCTGCCCAAGGCTCTATAAATAAAGCCTTTTCTCATCTATCAGTAATGTCCACGTGGTCACTGTTTATCACTGTAACTAGTTCCAACAGTTAAATTCCGGTGTCTCATCTACTATTACAAAAGGCTAGCTGCCGGCCAACTACAATATGGGGGTAGGTCAGAAAGACAGAACTTTCTCATGTTCAGTTCGAGAACATGATGGTTGTGCTATAGAAAACTGTTTCTTTAAAATATTTTTGCTGATTGTGATTTTAAAATATTAACTTTGAA